>APFE031702920.1:0-19912 GCA_000404065.3 Pinus taeda
GAGCTCTACAACTGAGTGGGTAGAGGCCTGGTAGATTTTGTAGTTGTGTGCACGGACCCCTGCAGCTCAGTGCATAGGGCGGAGTTGGGATTGTACTTGAATAGATGATTATTAAAATATAATTTGATTCTAAAATACTATGTGTTTATGCTTCTGTTGTATTTATGCATCTCTTTATAGTTTTATGATTGCGCACACTTGTTATGAATGTTCAATGGCTAAGGAGAATATTGGGTACACACAATTAATTCAAGATTTGTAATAATAACATAGTAAGGATACAGGATCTAGATGGCACCTCTTCGCACTCTTGATAGAGTTGCATGGAAGCAGTTGCATAAGTTGCGAAGGACAAACAGCTGCATGGAGTAGCACAAGCATGCAGCTTTGATTCCTGAACTTCCTTAACCTCATCAAGACATCCCTAAGGTGTGGAAACCTGGTTCGAGCATCCTCCCATACAACCTCAGGTGAGACCTCAGTCCGCGCACCGCGCATTGTTGCCGAAAGGACCAGTAGTTCCGGGATTTGTTTGGTTAAATCACTTCTGAACCTAGGTCAGGCCGCAACAAGCCAAAATCTTACTTATGACTTATGAAATCTAACCATGTTTCACCACACAAGTGCATGCATATATACTTTTCCATCCAAGTGTTTGTGTACCCAACCATTTCACCCTTGAACTTTTACAATAACATAAATAACAACACCTCCTTGGAATATATTGAAAAATGTATTTCTTAAAAAAGGAGTCATACCATCCTCAAGGCTCATCAAATTCATGTTACCGTGATATTTCCCTAGGCTCACATCCCATAATAACAAGCTTTTTAAATCATCCAAGGTGTTAGCTCCAATATCCATGCCTTCTACTAGGCTAGGAAATCTAGTAGCGCAAAAGCATCCATCATAGTTATATTCATGAATGAGAGTAACTGCATGCTCGTAGGGCCTACATGGATAACATAAACCCTAAAACATCATGAGGAAACTTAAAATTCATTAAAAATAAATTCCTAGTGAAATATATAAGACATGTCTCTCCTCTTTGCTTCTTCTAGGGTTTTCTCATGCACCCTAATTTCATTTTACTAAGATTTTTCATGAGCCTAACATATATCTATGTACATGACTTCTCTATGAAAATATAATGAATAAATTACAATGATGGAAAAATGTGAAGAGTAATTGATAAAAATGATATCCACAATATTCATTTTAATGTCAATGTTTTGAGTCAATAGTAAGAGCGAGAGAATATTTCCAAGAGTCAATAGTAAGAGCGAGAGAATATTTCTAGAAATTAGGGAGGAGGAAACCAAGAAATAATCAATTAAAGGAACCAAAAAAAACTATAAAACTTGAAATAATTTAATAACCATTATTAATAATACAACTTTTAAATAATATTAAAAGCTTAAAAAAGCTAAAAAAAAATATTACAATCAAAGCATTCATAACTATAAAATAATATAGGGAGAATATTATTAAATACTAATATAAATAAAATAAATTATATATATCGGATGTTAAGACTCTATAGAGTGTTAGTATAATAATTAATAAAAGTATATTATATCATTTGAAGGACGAATTATAACAAACCCTAAATAGTATAAGGTATTAAGAGCCAATAATTAATAGATAAATTAGTATATGATAATACATATTAGTACATCATATAAATTTTAATAAATATATAAAATAATATTTGTATTTATATTATTTTCTTATTTTAATGATAGAACTAATATTTTAGTAAAAACAAATTTGAGGTGGGAAAACTTATCATAAGTTAATTGTCAAACAAGTCATGAGGACAACTATCTCTAGATGTTATTTGCGAGTGCAGGTTGACTCATCACCATTATTCAAGGAAAACCATGCCACTTGGAATAAATCATTGGTGGTCCATAGGGAGGCAAGCTTTCATTCTTTCTAGATGCCTCTGGGTCTTGGGCAATTAACATATTTCCTTACGTTCAAGGAAGACGAACTCTTAGCTTAGAAAACAACAAGTTTAGGGCACACTCGAAGCACATTATTTTAGTATGTTATACATTATATCATCATATAATAATAAGAAAATATTTATTTTATTGTAATATGTAGTTAGGTTAGATTCTTAAAGTAAACCTAATTTAAGATTCAATTATTATTAGAAATTAGATTAGATATGTGATATATGATATTTTAAGATACTACATATATTAATTTAGGTTTAAATGTCTAAAATAACAATATATTAATTAACTAAATAATAGTGGGTGAATTAGTAAATATTTAAAGAGAAGTTATAATCTAAATAAATGGTTAAAAAAATTAGGCTACATAAAGAAAGTTAAGGATCTACATATATGGGATCTTAACAATAGAAGCAAAAAAAGTAAAAAAAGAAAGTGAGGGGGAACAGTAGGGGATTAACGGAAGGTAAATATTAAGTGTATGGGGGGTGTACATGGTAAGAGAGGACAAAGATATCAACTAAGGGGGAGATTCTCATGCTAAAAGATCGAAGTAGAGACATAGTTAGTTGAGGAAGGAACCAAAAAAATGACCTAGTTTGGCATGGTCATTATGAAACATATAATGAGATATCGAGGAGAGCCAATTTCTACTAACTTCAAGTCCACCACCCTTGATTATATTATTAGGATTCTTAATTATTTTCAAGTAATCTACAGGTTAAGAGAAAGTGGACAAAGGAGGATGTTCACTAAAATTACAATAGTAGTTGAATAGTATATTATCATCATGAGATGGGTCATGCATAAATATGACATGAGGGTGTGTTATATTAGGCACCTTGCATGTGTAGACATATGTTTCTACTTACGTGAAAAACTCATATTGAATAAATACTAAAAATAAAATGTGGGAAATTTATTGAATGCATAGGAAAAAAACAATAAAATCATTCTTTCGAATGCATAAAATGGTGTAATTTTTTACACATTTTTATTAAGAGTTTTATGGAGATACATTAATGATTATATCTAAGAAAAAATAACAACAAATCCACTATTATAGGGGAAGGATGAAAAGTGTAACACTCCTCATCTCCAACCCCAAGGATTTCTCTTACGTGTATTTGGGTAACTATTGGAAAATATAGCTAGTGTATGAAAATATATTTTTATGATGTGAAAGGAAATAGAATGTGAAAAGATAACCATTTTGTAAGGTAATTTAGTGACCCAATGTAATAGGGGCCTTCATAAGGTTCTAAATGTGCTTCTAAATCAATTAATGAAATGAAAATAACATTGGTGACATATAGTCAAGTACCACGAGTAGAACCAGTTGAGGATGGGCCTCATCAGCAAGGTGACTGAGGATCAAACCTAACTTGGACTTATTGTTTCCCATGATAGAGGGAGGAGACATGATAAAAAAAATCCATTTAGCTAAGGGATGTTGTGGCCCAAGCTTGGTGCGATCGCCAAATGACTTTGGCGGATTAGATTCCCTTGGGTGGTGGCTACTCAAGCCATAGGTCAAGCCAAGAGGATAACAAACAACTTCAAAAACAATAAAAAAAATTGGTGACATGTAGCACATAATTACAGGGGAATCATCTTGCATGAGGACCCTTATATAGTGAACCATGGGAGATTAAGCTTTTGTATAATAGCTTGTTAGATATTTCACCATCTCAGAGGAGGGGTGTTCATCCCATGTAAGATCATCCTTAAAGGGTGATTCACTTATATAGAATGATGTTCTTGTTAGGTTATTCCCCCTCACCTATTATATATATAAGGGATGATATATTTTTTTGTATATTTGTCATCGATTTTCGACTTATGTGGTTGATATTCGAAGAGTAATTAATCATAATCATATCCATAGTACTTATTTTATTGTTAAGGTTTCGAGTCAATATAAAAAACCCCTAAGAGGATAGATGTTTCAAGAGAATAATGCCAAAATTCCTAATAATATATAACGTTAAGGGCAGGGGAGGAGGAGGAAACCAAGATATGGTTGGCTAAAGGAACCAGAGAAAGAGAAACCCTAAAACCCAAAATAACTTAATAACAACATAATACATGTTTTAAATAATGTTAAAAAACTAAAAATGCTATAAAATGTGACAAAGAAAACATTCATGACTATGTAATAATATATAAAACATATTAATAAATACACTTGAAGCCTAATATACTGAAAAAATTCATTGATGATACTATTTTTAAATGGAAACATGGAAAAGATAAACTTATGAAGATCTTTGAACATAACAATACAATATTAGATGAAATCAAGTTTACTATCAAAATTCCCTCCCTCGACGTTTTTCTCAAGAAATAATGATGGGACCTAGGGTCATCGGGAATTTAGAAGAAAGACACCAACAATTATCTCCATGTTCAATCCCACCACTATACAACTAAGAAAATTGGTGTTGTAAATGAACTCATATCATAAGAATCTCTAACAAAAAACATCTTGAGCAAGAGTTAGACCATCTTACCATGGTCGTCAAGAATTTAGGTTATTAAATAAAATATATTTCCATGGCCACTATAATGATGAAAATAATCAATTATCCTCTGTGATCAAAACTATCCAACATGAAAACACATATGCCCTATATTGAAGTTGGAATTTAGAGAATTGCCTGGGTATTAAGAAAGAATAATATTGGTGTTATATATAAGCCAAGACATACCATCAAATACAAAATCAAATAAAGAGAAGATAGTATTGACCAATAGTAATTGGAAGAAGTTTATAACATCATATGCTCTTGTGGGAAGTGCTACATTGGAGAAATTGGACAATCCTTCAAAATAAGAATGTATGAACATGAGGTTGACATTATAAGTGAATATATACATATGTACACACACCTCAAAACTTACAAAGAACTTTAAAAATTCTAAACACCGTATATGTTTTCCGGAGGTTAATATCATCACAAAAGAGAAATATTACTTCAAAATAATATTTTATTACAATGAGCATATTTTTCTAGTAGATATGCTCTCAAAGGAAGTTCTACTTTTACATGTTGGTATTTGGAACTATTTAGAATTCGGTAATGGTGTTTTATCATCAAAATTTTCCTTTAATCTCTTTAATTGTAATGTCTCCAAAATTCACCTACATTTTTTTTCTTCATTTATTAAACACTATAACCACCTCCTCTTACAATTAGTCACTCACTTTCAATGATTACCCATTCACAATTATGATAGTCAATTCTTGTCTATTCCAGGTAGGGAGATATTGAGGGAAATACAATGTTTCAACCCATGTTGTATATGTCCTCCTTATGTATCTATAATTTATAACATCCTATTTATTTACACCTCCCACTTAGGTAGTTGGTATGTAAGGTTTTTGTATTGCTTATACTATTAAAGTTCACCTTATGCTTGCAAGCCAATTACAATATCCATAGTAGAATTTTACATGTCCTCTAGAACCTAGGTGAAGTAATTGTTTTCATATTCCCACACTCTATTGAGAGCTAATGAAGTGTGCCTACCTAACTAAAGGTTTATTTTGTGTCATGGTTATGCCATCCGTTATACAATATTTGATTTTCTTAGAATATTTAACTTAGTGTTTTGGTGGTTACTTATCAAATTCTAACTTTGTTTGTAATAGTCATCATATGTTGCGTTTCCACTGTGCTAATACGAAAACTTCTTCCCATTTACATTATCCCACTAATGGTTTATTAGGTCCAAAATGTAATTAATGGATGATGTGATCAACTCTCTCTCTATGCTCGATGATGTATATTGTTTTAACTTTAGTTTTAATTCCTTTTATATCATGCCCTGCCTCTAGTTTGTGTGTTCCACTCTCCTACTACCACGACAACCCCCTTCACATGGGTGCATGTAACTACAGTTTATTGTGCACCCGGGGAGATTTCAATTGACGGTGGAGGTTAAATTACTCCAACCCTAATATTTATGCCTTTTTGTTGTGGGTGATATAAAAGGTGCCTTATTCTACTCGGCCCTTTTGAATCGGTTTCCCCCATTCATTGAACCGCGAATCTATTTCCTGTCACAAGAGTGTTGCCAAAGTTTCTTGAAGACTTCCTACTATTATAAGATTTTTTCATTTTCCCTTTTTCCTTACAAATTTCTACATAGGTGCAGTGCCTTCTAATTCTACCACACACAGAACAAGTGCTCTGGTTGAGGAGAAACTATGATGATTTCATATCAATTGGGAAACCCTCGAGGTTGCTTTCCTAAGGTAATTTGTCAAATAACATAGTGAGTTTATCTTCTGGTTTGTTCATTTGTTTTCCCCTGCATAAATTTGTCAATTACTAACTACTCTTCTATTGTTTCCTGGTTCTAGATTTTTCATGTCGATACCAATAAGAAACAGAATTATGGGTTGCTCTCATTTCTGGGTAAACCATCCCATTTGTTCCCAGTCTTCATGTTATTTGAATGAATATATTCTCATGAATTTATTTCTAAAATGGATTTAGGCATCTCAACTGTCTATGTTTGCTTCATTGGGTGCCACAGGTGCAACGAGCCTCCTCCCAGTGTTTTTATTCAACAATTGGGTTTGGTATACCAAGTTGCTCCTCCACAATTAGTTGAACCACCCTTGCATCCTAATTCAAGGAAGCTTATAGCCCTTGGTTTTTAATATTATTTAGGGCTTCCAAGTTCTGACAAGAGACAAGGTACTATAACTGTTACCCAAAAAGGGGGCTTGATCAATTTTTCTACCAGTTTTGTCGAGCTGAAAATTCTTGGAGGAATTCCTCCACTGAGCACAGTCCCAAGTATGATTTGACACTCTCACATGTACTTTCATCTCATGGTTTATGTATTAGTCCTCATATTTTCGAGTAATACAATATCTCAATAGGCCCTTGACTTGGTATTGTTCATTTTGTTCGAAAGTATTCTCCCTCACTCTTTACAACACAGAATGGATGGATACCATCTTGGAGGCATCAAGAGAAGAAAATACCCACTTATAGGGAATCACCCTTTGTATGCAGACAAATTTTCTACTTGATTTATCCTCTTAATTTCCATAGTAATTTGTAATATAATTATGTAGTGGGATCAACATTAAAGGTTTACATATTTTATTTTATTTTGTTTTACTTTTTTTCGCAGGTGTATGGAGCCCTTCACCAATCTTTCGTTGTAGTAATAGAAATGTCTTATATTCAAAATTTTTGTGTCGTTGTGTGTATCCCAGGTTAGTCGATTTCCTTATTTGAGACCAAATATTCTTCAAGTCTCTGGGCAATGACACTCGTATTCTTAGAGTACCCCTATCGTTTTGTCAATTCCCAAGTGGTTTGGTTTCTGTTAGTTACACACTATTTATACTCTTGCATTTTAGATGGCTTGGCTTATGGAGAATTCCCATTTTTATGCCACAACTTTAGTATAACTGTTATGCAACCAGCTCACAAAATAGAAGAAAAGATAGATCAACAACTTCAAAATCGACCTCTTCAAGGGGGCAACCTCCTTTACATTAAACAAATAAATAATTCTTATATGATACAAATGAAAAGACCTCATTTCTATATATAGGAGTCTAAGGGATCACAATATAATCAAATTTGACATAACAATAATATTCTAAGGGCACAACAATAAAAATAGTTGGCTTCTATGGGGCACAATAATAATAATATGGGGACTACATGGGAACAATAATACAATTTGGGGGTTGTACTAATAACAATAATGGTCTACACAAGTAGTATAGGGACCAAACATGCCCCTCTCCTTCAAAAAAGTGTTATCTTCAATGCTTGAGTAGTTATGGATACTTTTGTATAAAATTCTCATCCTCCCATGTGGCATCATTAGCGGGTAAGTTCTTCCACTTGATGAGAAAGTTTGAAATCGATCGATTTCGTAGTTGTCGATTTCTTATTTCTTTGACTTCTTCAGGTTCCAATATGATTTTTCCTTCCTCTTCAAGTTTTGACAACATTGTTTGAACTTGGAGCTTTTCACTTATAACCTTCTTTAAGCATGACACATGGAAAACTAGGTGCACTCGTGAAGATGTTGGAAGCTGCAATTTGTATGTGATAGTACCAATCTTTTGTAACACCTTGTACATACCATAATACTTTGGTGATAATTTATTAAAACTCTTAGTTTGCTTGAGGGACATTTGTTTGTATGGTTTTAGTCATAGAAATACCCAATCACCTACATCAAAACTTCTTACATTGTGATGTTTATCTTATTGTATCATTCTATTTTGTGTGAAAGTGAGGTTATCCTTTAAGAGATGGAGACCTTGTCATTGATGCTCAATGTGATCTTCCACTACTTGAACCTTAGAATTTTCTCCTAAATATGTTGTGACTGACGGTGGATGATATCCATAAAGTGCCATAAATGGGGTCATTTTTGCTACAGTATGAAAGGAAGTGTTATACCACCATTTATCCAGAGGAAACCACTTGACCCATTGTGACTGTTTATCAGATAGAAAGCAACGAAGATATCCTTCCAAACATTTGTTCACTATATTAGTTTTCTCATCATATTGGGGATGATAAGATGAGCTATGAGCTAACTAAGTATTGAAACAAGAAAATAATTATGTCCAAATTTTTTTAGTCAAAATGGGGTTTCTATCTCTTATAATAATCTTTGGGTTTCCATGTAGCTTTTGAATTTTTTCCATAAATGCAATAGCAATTGTACTGGATTTAAATGTATGAGATAATGAAAAAGTGTGCATACTCGGTAAGTCTATCAAATACCACCATGATGACACTATTTCCTTCAGACTTGGGTAAACTTGTGATAAAATCCATTGAAACCTCCTCACAACATTTACTTGGAATGTATAAAGGCAGTAACAGACCTAGGGTCTTAATTGTCTCAACTTTATTTTATTCACAAACCAAACATTCTGCCATCAACTTTTTAATATCAGATTTAAGGTCATCCCAAAAAAATTCCTTCTTAACCCTGTGGTAAGTTTTTAAAAATCCTGAGTGCCCTTCTAAGTGAGACGTGTGTAATTCTAGAAGAATATTTTGTATGAGTTGGGAATTCCTGCAAAGGTATAAATGATATTTGTAGCATAAAGAATCATTTTTGCAACTAAATGTATCAGATGTACTAGGATCTTGCTACAACTCTTTAATGTGTTCCGACACTTCTTCATCATTCTCCCATTCATCCCTTGCTTCGTTTATCTAATCTAGTTGGATAATAGAAATGACACAAAACAGTGCTTCCACGTCCTCATCCTTTCTTGAGAGTGCATCTACAACAACATTTTTCTTCCCTTTTTTGTAGATTATTTCAATGTAATAGCCCAACATCTTTGTGACCTATTTTTTCTTCTCTTCTGAAAATAATCCTTGTTCTAAAAAGTATTTAAGTCTATCATGATCTATTTTTACCTTGAAGTGTCTTCCCATTAGGTAAGGTCACCATTTCTTAAGTGCATGTAGTATTGCCAATATTTCATTCTCATAAATAGCTTTGTATAAATATTTTCCTTTGATTCGATGACATTCGAAAGCAATGGGTCTTACTTCTTGCATTAAAGCAACAAAAATTCCATTTCGTGATGCATCACATTCCATAACTAAGGGTTTTGTGAAATCTGGCATAGTTAAGACCGATGCTTGGGACATTTCCTCTTCATGATATTCAAAGGCCTTTGTTTCTTATGGAGTCCAAGAAAATGCGACTTTCTTCATTACTGTTGTTATAGTTATTGATATTCTCCCATAATTCTTAGCAAACTTGTGATAATACGCTTTCAACTCAAGAAATTCTCGCAGATGCTTTATGGATGTGGGGATTTTCCATTCTTTAATGGCTTTAATTTTTCTAGGGTCTACCTTAACACCTTCATGAGATACAATGTGCCTTAGATATTCCACCTCTTGTACTCCAAAGAACATTTGGAGGCTTTTTCATATAATTGTTTCTCCTCCAATAGTTTGAGCACCCTGTCAACATGTTGAACATGATCTTTCCAAGATTTAATGTAGATTAATATATCATCAAAAAATACTAACACAAATTCTCTAAGGAAGAGATTGAAAATGGAATTCATCAAAGATTCGAATTTAGAAGGTGCATTGGTAATGCCAAAAGGCATCACCAAAAATTCATAATGACCGTCATGAGTACTAAATGTTGTTTTCAGAATGTCTTCAATCTTCATTCTGATTTGATGATATCCTAAACGAAGAAACGACTTGGCGAAGTAAATTTCTCCATTTAATTAATCCAATAATTCTTTAATAACAGGAATATGAAATTTATCTTTAATAGTGAGCTTGTTGAACTCCATCTAATCTAGACACATGCACCATGATCCATCCTTCTTGGGCACCAATACTACTAGAGCAGAGAAAGAACTTTGACTAGGTTGACTTATACTAGCCTCTAGTATTTCAAGAACCATACATTCAATTTCACTCTTTTGGGCATATGGATATCTATAAGGCCTGATGTTTGCAGGAACACTTATTGGAATCAAATGAATAGCATGATCATGATCATGAATAGGTGGGAGTACTTTGGGAGTCTCAAATATCTTTGAATGATTGTCCAAACATTTTGGAGATCTAGAGAAATAGATGATTTCGATGTGGGAACCTATAGTGAACATAATTGTGTAATCACACCCTATTGTTCTTTATTTACAATATTTGTCATTCTGTTAGAGCTTATTAACTTTCTTGATTTCCCTGTGATACCCCTTAATTCCACTTCCTTTCCTTCACCAATTTTTTTCAAGAAAAGTTCTTGAAGATGAAAAGCTATCGTAGCCAAATATTATATCCATTGGACTCCTAGTACAACATCAAAAACACCCATTAGAGTGGAAATCATTGAACTATTCAATACATATTTACCCATGGATAACTTTATATTATGGCACTTTCGAGAGGAATATATGGTTCCTCCATTTGCAGCCATCACTTGAAACTCTCGTGCTAGATATAGGAAGAAATTCAATTCCTTGGCTATCTTACAATGAATAAAATTATGGGTACTACGCAAGTCAATAAACATTATTACCTTTTTCTTCTTGAGATGCCCTTTTATCTTGAGGGTTTGAGGAGTGATATTTCATGCCAATGCATTACAATATATGATCGATGTTATAGACATATTTTGGCACTGCAACCCAAAACACCTATGTCCATAAACCAAGGGCTTCTAAACCCCTAAAAGTGTTGCTTCATACCCTAAAGGAACAAGGTCATATGATTACACCATTTCCCGGAAGTTCTCCCTGAAAAACTGCTCAGAACTACTCAAAACTAGACCATACAGACTGCTCCATGCTAAGGGTGTGATGCATCTCACCTGTCACATGTAAAGCGTGCGATGAATACTGAAAATACCTTCTGTAGGGTGCATTGAGCGAGAGAAGACAAATGGCAGAGGTATTTTGTTAGGTGGAAACCCAGAGAATCTTCTAGAAACTACTCATTTGACACTTGCCTCTCTGAATTCGCCCAAGGATGAGTAAAAGATCATGAAATCTCCAAGTGGAACCAATAACTATTAGTGAAATGACACTAATCAAAATACCAAAAGCTAACTCACCCGCCTGCAAATATCTATATATGGATCCCTCATCCTAAAAATCTAGAGGCTAGAATTTCTTATTTTGTAAGGAAGTGTTGTTGGTTTCTCTGTGAAACATTGTAGTGTTGGGTGATCTAGCTTTTCATGAGGTGAAGTGGGCTTTCATGCTAGGAGGATGGTGCTAGATCAAACCATTCGGTTGTAATCCTCTCTTCTACTACTTCAATCAATAAAGCTATTTGAGTTTTTCTCCATATACTTATATATTTCTGAATCTTGTATTGGTGTATGCATTTGTATGGTTAATATATATCTGATCCTATATTGTTTATAGTTATAGATCTCTATGCTTTGATGCTATTATGTTGCATTGACTCGACTGGTGTTCTTTGAAGCAAGACAAGTGAGGAAGGAGTGGCGAAGCTCTGTCGAAGGAGGGAGGAAACAAGCAAGGAGACAAGCGAAAGATTGAGGTTGGCACTCTCTGCTTCTCTCTCATTTATCCCTCACAAAGGAAAACAAAAGTAACTTTAGTTTGTTTCTTTCTAAGATAGCTACCCATCTTAGTGGGACTAGTAGCTCTGAATGGACACTAGTTTTCCCAATAAAAAAATGGTGACCATATTGGGGAGCGAATAGTTTTATTGTTAGTTACTATTGTTTTCTTTATAAACTATAGACAGAGCCTGAAGTTAAGCCAACTAGCCTTCGAACTGGTTTTGCTATGCAACTGCAAAGTAGATCAACATTGCTTTAGTCAATCTCTGGGTTAGTTTATGAACTGAACATCTGACTTGCAAACATCCTAAATGCCCTGGCGGTAGCTCAAATAACCTTATTAGATCAGCCCCTATAATTTGTGTTTACTGTCTATCATTATCTAAGCCTAAATCCCTAAACTTAGCTGCAAACTATGAGTGAAAACCAAGCTCAGTCTCATCCTTGGACCATCACACTTCTCTCATTGGCAACCTGGATGCATCGCACCTCCCATGTGTTGTAGGTGAGATGCATCCATGTTTCCCATGTGTTGTAGGTGAGATGCATCCATGTTTCCGTGTGTTATAGGTGCGATGATTGTATGAGATTGTTTCTGCCTCCAGATTTTGGTTTTTTCTTCATTTTCTTTAGCTTTATTCAGTGGTTTTGTTGTCTATGATTAGTATATCACTGTTGAAACTGTCTTCCTCTACATTATTCAGCCTCCATTGATAAAGGAATTGTGAATTTTTTTATGCATTTTTGATCATTTACAGTTGTCCTTTGCAAACAGTAGCTTAATCGAACTGTCGTATTTTGATTTGAAAGTGTCGCAAGTGTCGTTTTCAGTCAAAGAAAAGAGTGTTGTAAAGTATTCTTCTTTTATATAGTTGATTACAGTTTTTCCATTGTATTATATTTGAATCATTAATTCTTTGAAGTGTTGAAAGCAGTTTTGAAGTGAAAATTAAAAGTGTCGTCTAAATCTTCCTTTCATTTTTGAAAATAAATTGCTGAAGTGTCACTTTAAGGAAAGATAGTTCAAATCTGTAATTAGCTTTCTTTTTCTCATTCTCACATTAAGGAAACTGAAAAACAAATACATGCATGTGCATTTTAAATTAGACTGCATGTGGAAGTTTATTTATGACAATGCATCTTAGTGTGTGCTCTTTGCTCTATGTTGAAAGAATTTTACTTCTCTTTCCTCAGTAGCTAGGATTTTCATTACTAAAAGAAAGTAAATGATTGTTTGTCATCTTAGATTGCATATTTAGGAAATTTATATCTACATCACGTGGTGAACCTTGAAGGAAAACTTCTTAAGAAGGATCAATTATAACATAAACCTCAATGAACATAAAAATGCTTTGGCACCTATCGCACAACATTTAGAAGTCTAGGCTAGAGACATATTTTGGCATCGTAAAGCCTGGTAACTATCATTTCATTGTAGGTTGGGTGATTCCTCCTCTTTGATACGACTAGTGCCAGTACAGACTTGTGCTCCCATGTACCGTTGAGTATATATTAGGAGACCATAATAGGCTATATCCTTTATCCTTAGGATGCCATGCCTGCCACCCTATCGATTGTAATGCACTGAACACAACATTCAGGAAGATTTAATGTCGTATGTAAAAAGTATTCTGCAGTTTGCGATTGGTTTGGTAATCCCTCTATCTAGATTTCTAGAGTAGTCACTTTTGTTCCTTGTTAGACTCCTTAAAAGAAAAGATCCATCTGAGCACTTGTCTCTTCAAGCTCATTAAAAATCGAAGGTGACTAGAGTCATCTTTAGCCTTTTCTCGACTCTTAAAAATTAAAAAATCAAGTTGTGTCAAAGCGTCATAAAATTTATTTTAACTGGAATAACATCTTTGTTCCTTTGTTGGTCTTAGGTTGAGAAAATGGAGTCCACCAATCAATGATTTCCCCTTGGGGGGAATCCTAGTCCTTTCTCTTCTTTGGGAGATGTTGGTGCTCCATACATGGCTACATTGTCCCTTATAGGGCTCACAATTTACCTGCCAGTTTGGATTTTCTCTACCTCTATCGTTCAAAACACCGCGATTCCTCAACAATCAAATCAACAACCAAATGATATTGAAGTCGCTCCCCCACCTTATACTTTGTTTGTCTCTCCCTCTGCTTCTTCCTTTTCACTTGATGAAGCTAGTAACACTAAAACCCAAGTAACTAAGAAGAAGAAGAAAGGGAAGGAGAAGAAGAAGAAGAAGCCAATGGTGGGAGGGGGAAACCATGCATCATCTGGTGAAAATGCACACACTGCACCATCCAAACCTAAATATCCATGTGCCATTTTCAAAGGAGACCACTATCATCAGGATTGTCCTTGCATCCCACAAATCTTAAGGGACTAGTATCCTCGGTTGCACAATCCGGTGTTTTCAACCTCTGACGATCATGTTGAGAGCACACCATCAACTAGTGAAAACAAAGTCAATGGATAGAAAGGAAGATCTAAATTTCCTTGTAGATTGTGTGAAGGCGATCATGCCCTCCACAATTGTCCTTTCTTGGATGAAGCTAAAAGAGTCTTTGATAACCGTCCTGCTTCACCGTGTCGACTTCCTCCTGGATACAAGAAACTCTTGTTGAGTCCATCGCTAATTGAAAATCCGACTGACACACCTTTGTTGTCGGTCGAAGCACCTAGCATTGAAGATAAACCCTCTAAGTCCACACTAGGCGAAAGTTAATAGGTCGAGATGGTAGTCAACCCAATCTTATCTTCAGAAGGTCCACCTTCAAATGATATAGTCATAAAAGAAAATGAGAATGACATCGTTTAAATTCTTTTTGTTAACACAAAATATAATGAACATGGGGGAAATCTACCTATTCCTTTACCATAGGAAGGAATTTCGTAAGAGATTCATCCGGCTATTTATTTGGTCCCTCCTCCAAGTAATCTAGTCATTTCCTTCGATTGGAATCTACTAGGGAGACCCCGCCTACCATCTAACGTACCATTCTGAATCATAATATAAGCTTACAGAATGATCATGGCTGGTACTATCATAGATGAAGGGGCTTACATGAGTATCCTTTCCTCAACTGGTTGGAAAGCGCTTGGTTCACCATCACTTCTGCCTGAGATTCGAAATTTGTCAGGCTTCAACAAAGGAACCAGTCAACCTTTAGGGATCCTTCCAAATATTCCTATAACTTTGAGAAGGAAAACTGTTCATCTAAACGTAATGGTAGTCCAAGGGCCTTTATATTAAAATCTACTCCTTGGGCATGAAAACATTTATAGCATGGGAGCTATTGTTTCCTCACTCTTTCGAGTGACGTGTTTCCCATATGAAGGCAGAATGGTCCAGCTCATTGACAAGCTTTCATTCCCTGGTTCAAACATAGCTACTAGTCAAATTCCATCCCTAACTAGTCTTTTTCTAAGAGGAATGTCTCATCAATGTCCAGTCCATCCACCTAATGAGCACGAGTGATTCGGTGAATGTCACTAAACCCATGGGGCATGCGCCCTGGTCTGCTTTGGTAGGAAAACCCCAGATATAAGGTGGGTTTCCACATAGGATATATGACCAGTCTGACAAACCTGTCCATTTAGGAAAATGGGATTAGACTGGAAAAGGATTCCCTTGTCAAACATTATGTGAGTGGAAGCTCCCACCATTCACCTTTTTCTGTTTCGATGGATAGAGCCAAGGAAGTGTTTTGTCTGCAAATGTGGATGGAACAACGTTGCTTTAAAGCAAGAACTTCCATATGGTAACCTAGAAGCTCTATTTTTCTTTATACCTGTGGGCATGCAAACCTTTTGTGCGCAAGTGAAAAGAAACTAGCGTAACTCTAACCCCATAGTTTTTTACTAAATTCAACTGCTTAAGTTAGGTGATTGGTCTGATTTGTTTTCGATACGATTTCATGGTTTGGGTTTTCAAAAGAAATCTGATAGGGGTGTGTTGCATATGATGTCCCATTGGGATGTACGATTGCGACTCATTGCAGCACAACTTCAGTTGAGCCAGGGGCCATTTCTTTCACACTCGGTCTTTTAATTTCATTATGCCTTATCAGTTTTCAATGATGGCAAGAGATTTTCTTGCATATTTTTATCATTTGTTCATAATCATAAGGCTAAAATGAATTATTTCTACAGGTGAGTTCGAGTGGATCACGTAGCAGATAAAGGTGTTGTATGTCTAGATGACACCTCGGCACCCCTAGGGTCGATACTACAAAAGAAAAACCTACAAAAAGTGTTATGAACCACCATAATGCATAATTAAGGCATGTTCTGTGCCAAAATGGAAGCACAACATTGATCCATCAAGATGTCACTTCCTCCAAAAACACTTGAAAGCATGCCAGATGTGGGATGATGGGAACAACATCTTTAGTTTCCTACAAGACATGATAGGGAATAATAGCCACTCCACACAAGTGCAATGAAATGATTCGCATCCATTCCATATTTCATCGACACCCATTCATTTCCCGAGGAAGAAGGATGCTCCAGCAAAGGTGGCCTCAACATGTCAACAATCTCATTGACTGTTCTACTCTGTACATTTTTTATCCATGTACTAAAAAGGGAGGGGAGTGGAAAAGTCAGGGGAGACAAGTGAGTCAGTTCCTGAAGGCATAAATATTACCTCTATAGATGAGAGCAAGGCTTTTTCATTTGGTAGAATAGATTTTGTTTATTGTGAGTAAGGAAGATTGTTTGGGTCAGAGAAGTAACCTTTTCTCAGATTGATTTCCTCTTCTTTATACGTTAAGAATCAGAATGTTGTTGTGAGCATAAATATGAATGTGATTTGTGTTTGCACCCATTGATGACTTACAATTTATGATTAGCTTTGGTTGTTTGAATGCAATTCTTCATCATAGTTAATTCATCAGCAGTCCCTGATTTGAAACTATCTTAAACATCAGTTGCAAGCTTTAATTCCATAAAAGGAATGTGTATTCTTGTATGAGTGATTGGATTGCAATTTAGAATTGATGCAACCTTGTTCTTGTGTGAACCAGTAATTGATTCATTTGGACTTGGGATTCATATATGATGTTTAACCTCTCTTTCGTCATGCTCCTGCAGGATAGATTAGGATAGTTAGAACTAGATTAGAGTAGTTAGAAGTAGTGTAGATAGGTTTTAATACATAGAGGTTAGGTGTTTTTTTTTCTTGATTTAATTTGAGTCTTCCTCCTAGAAGCAATATATCAATGCATTTAACAGTTTACGAGGTCCCTTAAAACCCGTTGGAACTGGCCATTCCAAACGAAGGTAGGTCTAATTGGGGCTAGTGATTGGTTTAGTTCCCCTTATTGGTATAGTGAACATTCGCTATGTCAACAAATTTTCAAGATCTCATCTATAAGTGCCATGCATGGATTCAAGAAGATTAATAAATGGATTGTGAAGTTTGAAAAGACCCCTCCTCTCATTTGGAAAAGCCTCATTTCGAAGAAGAGACACTGCGGGAGTATCTTGTCACTTAGGGACAACTAGTCAGAAGACTTACACGGGCTTACTTTCATTCCCTATCAGTGCTCCCTATCTTTGAGTCATTACCTCCTATAGCTAAAAGAAAGCCAAGGGTCTATCACATAAACGAAGAAACGTCTGCAGCCCCTTCTCTTGAAGATATCGTGCTTGATTCTTTGCACAGTATCAACTCTCCTTGGGAAGAAATCCCTGAGGCTTCCCCATATGAAGGTAATCCCTAGCCTGATTTGGAAAATCCTAAAGAGGAAGCCCTCAACTAGAACATCCCTATCATCAATATGGATAATATTCCTCCACCAGGTGGAAACCAACTCCCACCTCCTCCGAGAGTGCTACCGTCCTAGATCGCTTAGGATGTCATGGCGATACCTAGGCAGTAGCATCCCCTACCCAAGAATGCATAAACGATACTGCCTAAATTCGACCCTAAGTGGGGAGACACCACCGAAAACCATATTAATTGTTTCTTCCTAGCCGTGTGCATGCTAGGGGTAGCTAATGAAGATATAGTCTGTCACTTATTCCCTTTCACCCTGACTGGTGCAGCTTCCACGCGGTACTTTGGCTTGAGAACTGGATCGATCACCTAATGGGCTAACTTTCAAAAGGCCTTTTTAGACAAGTATGGCAATGAAAAAATCCTTACTAACTTAGTCCTAGAACTATACTGTTTCAAAATGGAAACCAAAGAAAAGGTTAAGGATTTTAATATCCAGTTCAACACCTTATTCAACAGAATCTCGACCACCCCAGACCTAGAGAAGAGGTGCTCATCGAATTCTACATTGCTGCTCTCACTATCCCTACTATGATGTGGGTCAAAAGGAGTAATGCATAGACCTTACAAGGTGCTATCGATGAAGAAGTAAAAGTCGAGAATGAAATGCTTAGTCTCATAGCATGCCACACAACAATTAGAGAAAAGAAAGCCTCTCAAGCATCCAATAGAGTAATGGGAGTGATAACAAAGGGCTAAAACAAAGGAAAAGGATACCATAGATGTAGAAGTCTGGATTAGATCATTAAGAAGCTGACAAATGCAGTCATTTATATGAAAAGGAATCATGGAGAGAGTATGAGCGAGAGTGGAGTGTTATCACTCAGGTTGTCCCTAAGCTCCTGAAGGGATACGGCCGAGGTAACCACAAACCAATCTTTGAATTACAGGTTCTAGCCCACCTGTAATCAGAGAGGGCTCTCTCTTGATGATTTAATGTTTTCGATGATGATTTTAGGCTAGCTATTGGGTTGCGTGGGTTTTGCTTAGATTTGGATGGTGCTTGAATGGAAGGAAGATGCATTCAAGTAGAGAGGCACGCATAGAGTGATAAGTTTCAAACCATTGGGCATGGAGTCAAGGAGTACGACCACAGGTAGGCTTTCTTGATCACAAGGGGAATATGGAGCAAGGTAGCTGCACATGAAACAACCTTCAAGCTAAAGAGATGGGGTGAAATGTAAGGAATTAGAGGCAATTAAGAATCTCTCAAACAACTTAACAGAGAGAAGGAGAATGAACTCTATCTAGGGGAAGTTAAGAACCGCTAGATAACTGTCATATATGGTGAATAAGGGAAAATATGAGCCAGGTAGAATTCATATTTATGCCTAAAACATATGAAAACATAAAGAAACAACAGAAATTGAGCATAGATTGCAATTAAACAAGTTCTAAGCTATTTTTTCTTTCTGCTGCTTAGATAATGATATATGAATGGAAGAACAGAGGTAAGAAGCACTTATCGAGTCATGTACCAGCACAAGAATTCCACAGTCACTCTTCAACCATTAAACACAGTACAAAATTCATTCTCCGAGCTCTTAAGCAATCTTTGGTTATAGAAATTATCACATATATAGTGCGAGTCTCTACTCAGGCAAAACATCAAACCAACAAAGACCAAACCTTATTCTATTGTTCAGCACTGTCTTAATAGGTAAAATATCCAGAAGTTTTTATTACAACCAACCTAAATAGGTCTGCGGAAAAAATCTTTTTAAACCTAAACTTTTGTTGAAATTAAATGCAAAAAATATCTATTGAGCTGCGCCTGAAGTAACTGATTCAAAAGAGTTAATGCAGTGTCCTCTATGACTTGGTGCAGTGCTGTTGCAATAACTGAGCTTCGAGCTTTGGTTCACTGATCTTATGTGAGTTTTAATGTGCAGTCACCGTGATGATGAGCTTTGAGTGGTTCCTTAACTGCTTCTTGACTTTTAAAGATTTTCTTTTAATGTTCTATTCACCACGAGCCCTGAGAAGATCTTTACTGGTACACTTCGCCACAACACTCATACTCTTTGACATGGATTTCGGCTTCACATTTGCTCTGATACTCTTTAATTCCTGAACTGGGTCTCTCTCTTTCTTCTAATACGT
>APFE031702924.1:0-12706 GCA_000404065.3 Pinus taeda
TTGGTTTATTGGCCTGAGGCTATTCTGTAAAGACCTTTACTTCTAAGTAAATCCACAATGTAGGACCACCATTGGAAGTAGTTGGTGCTGTCAAGAATAACTTGGCATGGACTTTCCATTTTAACAGAAACTGAAGTTATAGATGCTAAAACTAAGTGTTCCAATGGAAATATCTTGAAAAATTAAGCTGATTAAAAAAAACGGTTCTGAAAACGACTTCCGGATGAAGAAGTTATGGCTTTTTGAATAAAAGTTGTTGAAGATGCCGACGAAGTGCGGGAATGTGCGGAAATGAATAATAATGTTATATTTAAAAAAAAAATCCACCCCCTTTCCAAACTTAATCTAATTAGCTCAACAAAAAGAAAGACTTGAACTCAAGACCTCTATTCTCATAAAGTAGCTTTGGACCAAGTCAGCTAGATTAAAAGGTTAGTAATTTGTTGAAAAGAGGAAGGGTTTTTTTGTTTTTTAGTCACTGAAGCTTTGGGGTGCGTGCTTACTTAAGAAATCTCTTTTTTGCCTACAAAACAAAAAACACAAAACCCAACACAGACATACAAAAAAAAAAACCTTACGGCTTGAGGTTAGCTTTAGCCGGAAACTAAATATTTTCCTCAATGTTTCTGATTTTCCGAGATCACACTGAGGCACGGCGGAAAAGAGCATACGCATGAGAAAAATCCTTCCTTTCTGTTTCTGATTTGCCCAGATCGAACAAAGTCGCGGGGCAAAAAGCATATGCAGAAATGAAAGGTATAGATCAGGTAGTAGAAAAAACAAAGAGCTAAATAAACCGAAACAAACAGAGAGAAAATAACTAAAAACTCCAAATAAACACTATATACCTCCAGATCTTAAAAATAACGTAGCTAGGGCTACCGGAAACCTTTTCACCTCAAACGAAAGGGGTTCCTCACTGGAACAGATGCTCCTAACACAATGGAGCAGTCCTCTCGCCCCGAAAGCAGTCAGTAACAATAGATCTAGGAAATCACAGTCGGACGCAGTTCTACTGGCTTTAGATTTGGATCACCAACGGATGCAGCCCTCAAATAGTTCTAATACCATGTAGAAATTTACAGGGTAAGTTCCTCAGATAGAACACCAAAGGACACTGCTCATAAACAGATCACAGATCAATACACCATTATTGTTGACGTGGTTAAAACCCTCAAAGAGGGAAACAGTCTACGGCCTGAGCCAACGAAGCCACTTCAGGCAATTTATTAATAAAAGAATGAAGATTTACATAAGCTTCTCTCATGAACGGTTACCCTACAAATGACCCTTCATGCTCTTTAAATAGAGATCATGGACCAATCGGGTGTTAAGCCACTAATCAAGTGTCGGTAATACCGAGGAGAAAATGAATCGTCAGATCACTACATATCGTGACCGTCGGATTGTAAGTTACAAAAGTACATAGTAAAGAAACACACTTTACGTAACTCTACTCTAGACCAAGTTATACTTAACTATTTCCTATGTGTCGGAATATCCTAACATTGGTATTAGAGGTTGGACCCAGGTTTGATTCCCCCGAGTTGCGTTTGGGGGGGGTTTAAATACCATGAAGAGGTTTTCCGTTACACCAAAACCCGCAGGTGTTGGTAGATGTTCCAAACCAGTAACTAGGATCCTGAGGGTGGAAATTATGGATTCCATGGAGGTGCGGTGATTCTTCCAACAAATTAAGTTAATTAAGGTGTCTCCAAGTCTTATCTTGTGAAACCTTTTCTAGGTTTTAGAGATCTTGTGTTCCTTAGCCTCTTATACACACTCTGAGACTAGAAAGAACACTGTCCGCTACTACCATATCCAGAAACTAACAAAATGCACAAATAATATTCATGGTTATAGCTTGGATAGGTGCTTTTGAATAGTTTAGGTGTCAAGCATGTAAAGGTTATCCAAAGTCTCTCTAGGTACTTGCTTGATTTATTAAGTGACTTTTATGATTATCTCCTAAATCTAACTTAGGAAAAGCACATTGATTAATTTATTAATGAATGTTGGCTAGTGGGCTAAGGTTTTGTAAGGAAAAGTGAATTATTCACATTAGTGAATTAGATCTAATCTCTACTATTGATCTCAAGTAAGACAGGATTTGATCCTAGGCATTCAACACCTAGGAGATTAGGGTTCGGGATCTAACTCAATGAGTAATTATAAAAGAAAATTTAAGGAGAGGAGGAAGACACATTGAGCATTGACAACATGATTACCTCAAGTGGAGAGAGAGGCTCAAGGCTAAGTAGAAGGAAACATTGCAGCAGGAAATTTTGGAGGAAACTTGAGGAGGTTGAGATCTTGAAGGGTTGAATTTGCAAGGGGGTCGAAATTCATCTTGGAGGCTTGTGTAGGGGATGTACATTTCTAGGTGGGGCTGAGATATTCTTTCAGCATGGGTTGTATTGGGCTAGGAGAGAGGAGGTTGAATTGCGGATTAGATAACTTGGTTTTTCTAGGGGACAAAGTTTTGGGTTGAAAGGGATGAGATATTTAGGTTCCATTTTTGTTGTATAATTTATGTGTTTCTCCGCGGGCCATTTTACCTGTAAGAGAGCCTTTATTTGTTTTCGTTAATAAAAGTGGAGTGTAAATTGGAGGGTTTGAATTTTTTGCTGTGTGATTGATTTTTTACTTGTGCTTTTGTTGCATTTTTATTGTTAAAATACTAATGTATTTTTTCTTCAACAATTTAGAAAATTAATTTACTGGGTTAAATTATTTCTAGGTATAAAATATTGTTGAGAATATTAAATTAGATCTTGTATTAGGGAAATTAACATGGTAGTAGAGCAATAAACTTTGAAGGAGTGGAAGATCGATTTGTCACAGGATTACAACAAAATAATTTCCAGCAGTTTTATTTTTTTGGGTCGAGTATTTGATTTGGAGGTTGGAAGGATAATTGCAACTAGACTGAGATTTGAAGACTGGTTGGAGGGTGCATCCAACTACAATCCCTAGAAGGAGAAGATAGCATTAGTGCTTATGGAGTTCTTGACGAAGTTCTAGAATTTCTGGTTGGTGTCTTGTCTTTCTGGCACCATAACTAAGGGTGCATGGTTCATGGAAAATGGTGTTTCTCATCATATGACGAGATTAGGAGAGTTGTACAACAATATTTCAGAGGGTGACTCAGAGCCATTTGTGAAACTTGGGAACAATGGTGGGTCTGCTGTAGAGTGGGTTGGGACTATTCAATTTCAACTAGAGTCAGGAGATCCTTTGGAGGTGACATATGTGTTATATATTCTAGGGTTGACCAAAAACCTACTTGTAGTCTTAGCCATGGGGGAGAAGGTGTATGAGGATTATTTTTAGGATGGAAAACTACTTGTCAGGATGAGAGCTTCTAGTCCAAACTCAGGGTGAGTAATTGGGAGTAAAGAGGGGAACTTGTACATGTTGAAGGATCATCCTGTATGAGCGCCCTAGTTCATGACAGTGACAATTTGTGTGAGTTATGGCACAAGAGGATGGGTCACTTGTACCACAAAGATTTACCGATATTGAGGGATATTTTCACTAGTCTTTCATAGTTCATCTTAGATCAACAGGGTGTGTGCAAGGGATGTGCACTTGGAGAGTATGTCAAGTTTACCTTTCCTAGCAGTGATAGGAGGACTAAGGGGATATAGGATTTAGTGCATTTAGATGTGTGGTCCTATGTCAGTGGCATTGTTGAGCGGTTATAGTTACTTTGTGACATTAATTGATGATTTCTCAAGGAGGATGTGGATCTACTTCATGAAGGCCAAGGATGAGGTCTTCAGTTGGTTTTGGAAGCTCTCATGGAGAACCAGACAGGGAGGAAGCTCAGAGTTCTGAGGTCAGATAATGGGGGGTGAGTGTGCCTCCAATGACTTGAAGAATTTTTCCAAGGTGGCGAGAGTTAAGGATTTGACAATACCTTACAACCCACATCAGAATGGGATTGCAGAGAGAAAAAATAGGGCCATCATTGGAGTTTCCAAGGCAATGATCCATGATCAGGATCTTTCCATGTTCCCATAGGCAAAGGCATGCAACACCATAGTACATATTTAGAACATTAGTCTTGATAAGGCCTTGGAGGATAAGACTCCCGAGGAGGCCTTGACAGGAGTGAGGTTGGCCATTTTCATATCTTCGAGTGCCTGCTATATATTCATGTACCTTTAGAGAAGAGGACGAAGCTAGAGCCCTTAGCAGAGAAGGGCATATTTTTGGGGTATAGTGAGACCTAAAAGGTGTACAAGATGTACATTCCATCATAGCGGAAGACTGTGGTGAGTAGGGATGTCAGATAGAGGAAAGTCAAGCCTTTAGGAAGTCACATTAACCCCTTCAGTTGTGGCAGAGAATAAGGAGTAAGAGGCTCTGAAGATTGAGGAGAGGCTAATGCCACCAACTTCAAGGACTAAGACTTCAGATCTTAAGGAGTTGGAGGTTTCTTCCATTTTTGTCAGGTGTAGATCGAGAATCCCATTGGTTTTTTCAAACTGACAAGCAAGCCACTGCTCTCTCTCTCTCTTTCTGATGCTTTTTACCTAGCAAGCCTCATGACAGAGGATTCCTCAGCTGGTGCTTTTTTCTAGAGTTCGATTCAATGACAGAGATTACTTTTTCTTCCCTTCAGCTCTGGAGTCTGCGCCCTCCCTTCTCTTTTCCATACCTGAGCATATTTCAAAGAATGAATGTGCGTTCCCTCTTCCCCTTGAGAAAGAGCCCGCTCATGAGAGAAGAATGAATCCATCCCCCCAATTGACCAACTGTCCATCCTTTTCCAAGTTTACACACAGTCCATTCCTTGGACAACGCAACCCATTCCCAGCTTGAATGCTTTGTGGTTTTCTTGCTTGTTGTTGGAGGTAAAGGACACTTGGGCATGTCCTTTTCTTTCAATTTAATTTATGGCATAGTCAGTGTTGTAGCATCCATTGTTCTTTTAATTTTATTTTCAGTTTTATTGCAAAAAAATGAAAAAATCAAATATTATGTTGTAGCGGAAATAAAGGGAAAAGCAGAAATTTAAAAGAAATAATTTATTTTATTTGATTGACAGCTTTTGAATGTTAGAAACCCGCGAGAAGATTTGGGTTGTCTGATCAATAGGCCATAGATCTGACAGTAATCGCGCGGTCAACTAGAACAGGGTTTATGTCGGAAATCGGACGCGATGATGTATGAAATATAGTTTAATTTGCTGAAGTCCGGGCCAATCACAGCCGTCCATCGAAAAAGGACGAGCTCCGATGGATATCGCGTCAAAAAGTAATCGGGTTTTATTTTTAAAATCAGACCCGATAAATCATTAACTGGCAGTTTTATTTCTTATCAGGTTGTATGGGAGTCAAAGGGGCGTTGAAAAAATGGATGCGATAAGGTTTTGTTCAACAGGTTTAAAGTTTCGTGAATTCCGAGGGATCGAACTGTCCATTGAAGGGATGATCAGACGGTGATCGCATACAGCTCAGGCAGACGCGACAGGTTTATGAACCAAAGTTTTTAATTCTTTTGAGTTCTGTGGTAACCGAAGGTTTGTCATATTCCGTGTAAATTAACTAATTTCGTTGTTTTAGCAAAATAACCAAAGTTAGAGGCAAATCACTAAATCTCCAAAGGAAAGGTGATTGGTCGGGTTTCTTAGTGTTTCCGCCAATCAAAACACTCCCGATACATACGTGGGCCCAAGTCCATGCACGGGGTTTTGTCAAATACAGTTTGTTGTGTTAAAACAGTTCAACCATTATCAAAGCATCTACAAAGAAACTTTATTAGCAGCCAAGCCATAGATCTGAAAAGTGAACAATCATCATCAGTTTTCTAAATTTTGTTACTTCTTGTTATTTTATTTTCTTGAGAATGAGGTGTCTTTTACCCTCTATCTAATATTCTGTAATAACTTTTACTTTAGACAGTTAGGAGAATAGTTAAGTAGTTGGACAGTTTTGGTGATTACCAACTATCTCATAATGTATAAAAAGAGGAAAATTTATAGAGAAATGGTTCGAACTTTGGAGAACCTGGAGACTAGGCCACTGTATTCTTGATAGAACTGTGATTAATGAAATAATCAGAAGTTTTCCACGCATTGTTGGGTATGATTTTTTGACTTCTCTATTATGTGTCATCATATGTTTTCTTCCTTTAAGTATGGTAATGAAGCTTTAGGTCTTTATTTGCTTGTGTAAATAAAGTTAAAACCCCTTAAAAGAGCACTCCTATACTTGAAGTTCCTACCTCTGCAATTCTTCTAAGTCACAAATAGTAGATTCTGTGTAAGACAGCATATTATCTTTAACTTCTCCAAGTGTCACAGATATTAGATTCTGTGTGAAACAACATATTGTCTATGACTTCTTCAAGCTTTCTTCATTCATCATTTGTATTCAGCAATCAAATGGCATTCTGAGATTTTCATGTCACCTAAGTATGACAGTTTAAAACCAAGTCTTTTAGGTCCTTCATTTGAGAATACAACATACCATTAAGTGACAATAATTATAAACATTAATGTCTTAAGCACAATTTCTACACAGCCAGGAAATTGGTTTCTTAAGGGACAACATTAATTAGCACCGTTGCCGGGGAGAGAAGACAAGAACACTTTTCCCTGAGTTTTCAATATTTTCCTCTAGTTGTTTAGTGAGGAGGAAATATTTGGTTGTTTTGAACAAAAACAATAACTCTGGCTCCAAAGAGACCCCATACAAGGTCAGACACCTCACAACAGAAAGTTCAAGCCCTTTCAGATCCTGAGAGGCTAGTTTCCAAGAGGGTTGGAAGGCCTAAAACTCCACTTACACCAAGTCCTACACTGTCTGCACTAGGCAACAGTTCATCACATCTTTCACATTCATCTTTTATTGACCAAGAGTCATCTTCTACTTCCAATTCATTTCAAGAACCCAACTATCAGGAACAGTATTTAGAGTCTGTTTCTTTTTCAGTATTTGCTATAGTTATTCAGCCTGAACCTATAACTACATTACCACCTCTGCACATTCCATTTACTCCTCAGTCAGGTTCCACATCTGCTGGTAATCAAGGTTTAGTAAATTCAGGAGCAAATATGGCAGCACTTGCATTTTTGATGAATAGGTATGCACCTATTCAATTGCCACAACAGTTGAATCAAATGCCACAAGAATACTTGAAGATTCTTCCTCGTTTCACAGGGGAGGATGAACAAACAATAGAGAATCAGATATCAGTGTTTTGTAATTTCGTAGAAACCCTAAATGTTGAACACTTGGATGTTGTTCTAAGACCTTTTTTCCAATCTTTGGATTGAGAAGCAAGAAAATGGTTTAAAGGGATTCTTAATAACTCTATTACAACATGGGAAGAGATGGAGCGCCTGTTCACCCAGAGATGGGGAGAAAAAAGAGACCATGGTTATTCACTCATAGAGTTTAATGCTATCAAGAAGAAATTTGATGAAGGTGTTGCTGAATTCATCAGAAGGTTCAATAAATTGTACAATAGTCTTCCAATGGAGATTAAGCCCCCTCATGTTGATGCAAAAATAACTTTTGCAGGGGCTTTTCAGTCAAATTTTGGATTCACCTTGAGGGAGAGGAGGTCCCCAACCCTTGATCAGATCCAAACAGATGCATTAGAGATAGAAGCAAATCTGGTGGTTGCAGGTAATTTAAAGACCAGATGCACAACCTATCCAAGAGAAGGGAAAGGCTAAAGTTGAATCCTCTCAAAGTCAAACATTGGAGGATACGAGTAATGTAATTAAAACTTTGTCAAATAAATTGATTAAATTAGAGTTGGAAAGTAAGAATTCTCAGAGGAAAGCACAACAGAACCAAAATTTTAATCCTCAGTATAGAAGATAACCTCTACAAATTTTACAGAAGGAGAGAAAAGATCAAGATCAGATTCAAGCACCACTGTATATAAAAGCAGATCTTGATGAAATACCAGAGCATTCCAGGGACCATGATGACCATATTTCCACATTGTATGCAGTAGATGAAAATGAACTAGGTGTTGAGGGAGAAGAATATGAATATGCTGAAACAGATGCCATTTATGATGAGTATTGGAAGCAGTTTTCTAATTTTATGCAGGCAAAACTACATAAATATGACTTGAGATCAAGGAAAAGGTCTAGAAGCCAAGAAGATGAAGGTGAGCAGCAAGTTCCAGCTCCCTCACAAAAGGCGACTCCACAAGAATCACAACCTGTAAAACAATTGAATAAAGGAAAGCAGCAGCAAAATACAAGTAGCAAGACTCAAATGCTTCAAGGTGAGTCTTCTCAAGACAAAAGTGAAAAAATTCCTTTAGAAAAACTTGTTTCCATTCCACAAGAGATTTCAGTCATGAAGAGAGGTGAAGATGAAAATGAAAAGGAAACTAAACAGGGTCATGTGTTTAGTTCAACTAAAGAATTAGAGAAAATCAGAATTCAAGTGCCCCTCACAAAGTTAGTCAAAGCACTAGTTTATTAGAGAGAAATTGCTGAGTTTATCAATCTAAGAGAGAATGTAAATATAAATGACACTTTGAACCTACAGGAAGATAAACCAGTAGTGGTTTTTGGTCCACATGTGGAGGAGGTGGATTCTTCAACCTCTCCTTTCTACATTTCTCTATTGATTCATGATTTCCTCTTGCACAATTGTATGTTTGATTCAGGAGCTTCACATAATTTTATGCCATTATCAGTGATGAAACAGCTAAACCTACAAGTCACTAAATGTTATGGGGACTTGTATTCTTTTGATTCAAATAAAGTCAAGTGTCTGGGGGTCATTAAAGATATGGTGGTGTCACTAGCCCAGATCCCAGCTAGAATCTTGGTAATGGATGTAGTGGTAGTAGATATCCCTGCTAGGTTTGGAATGTTGCTATCTAGGTCATGGGGAGCCAAATTGGGTGATGTTTTGAAGCTAGATTTTACATATGTTGTTATACCAATTTTTGGTGGGGAAGAAAGGAGGTTGTACAGAGAAACTAGATTTGTAAAAACAATTACCAAAAACGGAGCAAGTAATTCACCTGTATATAGTCAAGAGAAAGATGATTTTTCTTGCTTCGTGCTACATGACAATGCAAAGATGGTTGAAGATAACTAGAACAACTTACTTCAACCAGTGTAAATACAGAGTTGCAGACGGAAGGGGTGTGGAAGTGCTTCTTTGATGGAGCTTATTCTAAGAAAGGAACAGGTGATGGTTTCCTTCTAATTGCACCTGGAGGTAATATGCTCCCTTTTTCTTTTAAATTTGAGTTCGAAGAAACAAACAATGTGGCAGAATATGAATCCTTAATCATTTCTCTACAAACAGCAAAAGAAATGGGAGTCAAGTCAATTTCTGTCTTTGGAGATTCAGGGCTAATTATAAAGCAAATAAAGAACCACTGTCAGAGAACTTTTTTGAAGCTTTCAATATTCAGTTCATTCCAAGGGATGGAAATAGATTGGTAGACTCTTTGTCTATTGCTGCTAGTACTTTTAGGCCTCCTATTAATCCAAATCTGAGATATGAGGTTGAAATGAGGCACAAGCCTTCTGTTCCTAACAATATAAAGCACTGGCAGATTTTTGAAGATGATCAACAGATTAAAGAATTTTTTACTATGGTTGAAGATTTTCAGGGCACAGAGATTGATCAAGATGAAGATGAAGCAACAACAGGTGCGGAGGTAAGTGGTTTGAAAATTTCTATAGTTTATCAAAAGATTATTCAATTGAAAGATAATACTCTGCCAAGGGGACTTGTCCCTCTTGAAAGGCTTTTTAACTCCAATGATGTAGTTGTTAGTTCAGAGAAAATTCCACAGGATGAGCAAATTCAAGATCACAATATTGGAACTCAGGAGGAGCCCAGGTTAGTCAAATTATTCAATGGAGTTCTACCTAATTATAAGGAAGATATATTAAACTTTTCAAGGACTATGTTGATGTTTTTGCTTGGTCCTATGAGGATCTTAAAACATATGATGTAAGTATTATTCAGCACAAGACTCCCTTGAAAGAGGGGATTAAATCATTTAAGCAGAATCTCAGACAAATAAACCCTTTGTTTTTACCATTGATCGAGAAAGAAGTCAAAAAGCTGCTTGATGCCAAGATTATAGTTCCACTCAGATACTCTGACTAGGTGGCCAATTTAGTGCCTGTAAGGAAGAAGAATGGAGAGATAAGGCTATGTGTAGACTGTAGAAATCTCAACAAGGCTTCCTTGAAAGATAACTATCCATTACCTAAAATGGATCATGTGTTGCAGAAGGTAACAGGATCATTCAAGATGTCAATGCTGGATGGGTTTTCTGGGTATAATCAGGTGGCTGTGGATAAAGAAGATCAGAAGAAGACTGGATTCACAACTCCTTGGGGAACCTTTATGTATGCTAGAATGCCTTTTGGGTTGATGAATGCAAGTGCTACATTTCAGAGGGCTATGGACATTGCTTTTGTGGGAGATAAGTTTGTAGTGATATACTTAGATGACATCATTGTTTTCTCTAAGTCTGATGAGGAGCATCTGGACCATCTTAAAAAGACTTTTGAGAAATGTAGAAGATTTGGGCTTTCCTTGAATCCTAAAAAGTCTATTTTTGCTCTGGAAGAGGGCAAACTGCTGGGCCACATTGTTTCTAGAGATGGAGTGAAGATAGATCCAGCAAGGGTGTAAGCTGTACAGAAAATACCTTTGCCCAAGAGTAAGGACATTCAGAAATTTCTGGGTAAAATAAAATTTTTAAGGAGGTTTATGTCCAATTATGCAGAAATTGTAAAAGAAATTACTAATATGTTGAAGAAAGAGAATGAAGTGCATTGGACCAAGGAAGCTAAAGAGTCATTCTCCAGTATTAAAGAAGCATTGCAAGCTGCTCTAGTCCTAATAAGCTCTGATTATCAAAAACCTTTTTAAGTTTTTTCATTTGCATCACCTAATTCAATAGTTGTTGTCTTGTTGTAGAAAAATAATGAAGAAAAGGTGCAGCCAGTAGCTTTCTTTATCAAGATTCTCAGAGATGCTGAACTAAAGTATAAAATTCTTGAAAAGCAGGTATATGCTTTGGTAAAAGCTCTGAAGGCCTACAGGACTTACGTACTGCAGTCACAGATCATTGTTTATGTGCCAAATGTTGCAGTAAAGGATGTCTTAGTTCAAAGTGATGTAGAAGGCAAAAGGGGAAAATGGATAGCCAATATCCAAGAGTATGACTTGGACATAAAGCCCACAAAGCTGGTGAAAGGGCAAGGATTGGCGAAGATGTTGACAGAGTCAAACTTTCAGGCATTGGAAATCAACTTGCTGACACCTGTGAATGAGGAGGCAGTTGGAGAAGGTGAACAAAAATCAAACCCAGGTATGAAGATCAAGTATAAGTTTTTATGTTCAGAATGGTACAAGAACATAGTCCATTATTTGTGTTTTCTCTCTTGTCCTCAATCTTTGGATAGAACAAAGTATAGAGCTTTAAAGATCAAAGGCCAGCCATATGTGATTGTTGAGGGCAAATTGTCTTGGAAGGATCCTATAGGAATTTTGTTGTTATGTTTAATAGAGGATGAATTTACAGAGACCATTAAAGATTATCATGAGAAGTTATGTGGAGGACATTATAGTTGGAAGGCTACTGCACACAAAATCCTCTAGGCAGGGTTTTATTGGCCTACTTTATTTGGTGATACATATAAGTTTGTCAGAAGCTGTCAAAAGTGACAGTTTTTTGCTGAGAAGAAGAGGTTAGCTCCCTTGCCTTTGATCCTAGTCTTCATAGAGGAACCATTCAAACAATGGGGACTGGACTTTGTTGGAGAGATTAACCCACCTTCAAGTGGACAACACAAGTGGGTTCTCATAGCTACTGATTACTTCACCAAGTGGGTAGAAGCTATATCCACTAAAAGGGCAAATGACCAAGTGGTGATGAAGTTCTTAGAGGAGAATATCTTCAGCAGATTTGGATGCCCTTTCAAAATCATAACAGACAATGCTTAGGTCTTCAATTCAAGTAAGTTTATTGCTTTTTGTCAAAGGTATAATGTTATTTTGTCCCATTCAACAGCTTATCATCCACAAGGAAATGGATTAGCTGAATCCACTAACAAAACATTGATGAAGATCCTTAAGAAAACTATTGCAGAGAACCAAAAAATACTGGGATTCTAAGTTAAAGTTTGCTCTATGGGCTGCTAGAGTGACTACAAGAAGGTCCATAGGAAAATCACCTTTTGAGTTAGTGTATGGAACTCAAGCTCTGTTCCCAAGCCAGCTTGTGAAGCCTGTGATTGCACTGATTCAGGAGGCAAAAGAACAACCCAATACTTTGATAAGAAGAATGAATAAGATAGTGGAGTTGAGGGAAAACAGGGATAAGGTAAGGGACATCTTGATCATGTATCAATCAAAGATGAAGAGTATTTTTGACAGAAAGGCCAAAGAGATTGATTTTAAAGTTGGAGACCTGGTATTAAGGTGGGATACTAGAAGAGAAGATAAGGGCAAACATGGAAAGTTTGATCCTCTCTGGTATAGCTCATTCAGAATTATAGAAGCAATGATCCGAATTTAAACAGGAACGCAACAAATTACAGAGATAACCATATACACAAATATGCAGCGGAAATAATACTTCATTTCATTAATGGAAACTACTAAAATATGCTTACAATCAGAAATGGAAATAAACTAGCTTGGGCGATGGTAGCTTATCTCTGAGAAGAGATGTGATGGCT
>APFE031702932.1:0-56656 GCA_000404065.3 Pinus taeda
ATAAAACCCACGGTATTGGCCCGTGGTATTGCATGTATGAGTCATATATAAAGGATAGAGACTCCCTGCGAGGAGTATCGTGTCTTGTTTTGTAATCGAGCTCTGCTCTATTGGAGGTTGCCCCCTCGAAGAGGCCTGTGAACATTTCTCTCTGAGTAATAAAATCATTGCTATTCTGTGTTCTGGGTATATTTCCTTCGCATATTCTGTGTTCTGGGTATCTTTCTTCGCATATTCTCTGTTCGGTATTACTTTGCAGGTTAAGAAGCATAACACTTCCTCTTCCAGAGAAGACCTTCTTTTCCCTTGGAAGAATTTAATTTAGTCAAGGAAAAATATTTTTTTAATGTGAAACCCACATGTGCACAAAAATCCAGGTCGGCCTAGAAGTCAAAATGGGTCTCCTCCAACGCATATAAATAAACCTCATGTCACGTCATTTAGAGACATCATCACACACATCTTCTTCTTCTCTTTGGAGGTTTGATTACTTTTGAAATTGCAAATCTTCTTTCACACGTGCAAGGAGGAGAGAGAGTCTCTTTGATTATGTCGAACTTTGTCTTCGACCAACCTTTCACCATTGTTGAATTTTTTGATCTATTTTTGGAGGCCACATTTTTGGCACAAATATCGAGATTTTTTTGGTAGTTTCACTTTTTTTTATCATAAACATTGACCACAGGAAATCTAAAGTTGGACTATGGACTTTCTCTCTCCATTGAATGAGTTTGAATGAGTTGTTTGGGACTATTTTGAGTGAAGTTTGACCAACAAGGAAGGCTAAGTACTTTGAATGTTGATCGAGCTCTTTTGGAGGAGTTTAACCATTGACTTTTGGATTGGCTAGGGAATCTTTGACTATTGTTGAATCTGACATAATTGCAAACTTTGTCTTGTTGACCAAATTTGACTTTGAGGTTCATTTATTGGATATTGGTTGGTTGATCTCTTTGATGGTCAAAGTATCGAATTTGACTTTTTTGTAGATGAATTGAATCATTGCATATCTTTCCTAGACATTTTATGACAATCTAATAAGAAAAATAATTTGGAATGGTTTCCCCCTTGTAGGGTTTTTCCCTGGTCTTTGAAAAAATCTTGTGTCTCTTTTTTCTCTTGATTGTCTTCTATTGTTCATTGCATTTATTGTTCTATCTGCAATTGCTATTTGATACCGGCTAAGAAATTGGATTCGTCATAAACCCTCGACGTGTCCCAAATCGGTCGAATCATACACAATTTGGTGGTAATCATGTCTGGTCGTGTATGATCGTGTCCAAGGAACGAGTCCATCGTGTCTCGATTTTGGGACACGTGTCACCTTGATTTGTGTGTCGCGCGGCCCATCAAGGTCGTTTTTGGGTCATTTCTCCCTCACTTTTCTCTGTCTCTCTTGTTGTGTGGTGTGTGGGAGCAAATATAAAAGGGTTTGGGATCATTTTCGAGGTGATTCAAGCAACAGGATAGCAACGCTGATTTGGAATTGACCAACTTGGATCTTAATGAGCCAGTTCTGGAGCCTGTCACTTTTGATGATGGTGATACTATTGAGGGGTCATCCTTCACACTAGCAGATGCAAAGATGACATTGGATACAGAGGAGGAAGATGCAGCAGAGGAGAGAAGTGGTGACCATGATGACGGCAATGATGTTTATTTGATGATGATTGATGACTCATGAGCTACCTACTGCCTTGAGGCTTGCAGTTGTTTTGTATTTTCTATTTCTATTTTCCATTGGCATTGCTACTACCTATGTAACACATTTTGATTTTGATGACTTAATGAGAAAACTGCAGTTTCTTGTCTTTCTCCTATTGGGTCATTAGTGAATTTGTCACAATTGTATTTTTATGTGTAATGTTACTTTGTAAAACTTACATTTAGATGAAAATCTATGCTTGAATCAATGAATTTGTATCATGAATGAGAATTTATGTGAGAAATATCTAATTTTAACATCCTCACCTATACATTAATATATTATATATATATAATGTGTCCTAACATGTCTTGTTACAGGGGGTGAACATGCCAATGTCGGACACTTGAATCTTCGTGTCCTACATCTCCCGTGTCACGTGTCAAGTGAGTAAGGATACCAGATAATTAAATTGATTTGAAAGTGATTGCTAATTAAAGAAAAAATTGGGCTAAAGTGATTGTATCAGCATAGAACGGTGGAAAATTAAAAATTCCAAAGGCTTCACATTACCCAGATATAGAACTATGATATTATGATAGGGAATATGCCTTCCAACGAAAGTATATATCACATAATATAAGATCCCCACAGACTGTTCATTAGCCTAAGGACTCATAGAACTTAGTCACAGAGATATAGAAAAAACTTCATCCTTTAAAGGAATGCTAGAGCCTTGGGTGAATATGATGATCAAGATGCTTCACACTTTCTCTATTGTGGTTATATTCTTTGTTTGCCTATGTAAACACTTTGCTTCCCTTCAAGAAATCGTGTCATAGATTCGTCATGCACCTCTATTCTTCATAAGGGTCTCATCCCTCTCTACTAGGCCTATAATTACTTTTTGTGTAATCACAGTATTGACCATAGTAAACTAGCCCAAAACTTCTCCTTAAGAACTCATTCAGCAACACTTCAAACTCAACTAGATAGAACTTGTTCTTCAACTAACTTTGGTACCTTGTTGAAATTTGAATGCATGCTATAATTTATGACCTTGATAATTACTTGTGACTTATCTATATGGTTCCTTTTCATATTTACTTATTTTATTTATGTCATCAAGCAATTATACGTTCAAAAAAATATATAGAGAGATTACAGTGCACTAGAGACAAGAGACATCATGAATTAGGCTAGAGGCCGGGGAAAAACCCACAAGGGGAAAACACACCAACCCTTTCCTCATAGAATCTTTGTCAACAAGAGAAATCCAAGAGAAATCCAAGTCATAGATAAACTAACTGTAAGCCCAAGTGCCAAGTCATCCCTCCATGAAACAATAGCCTTTTGTCACAAGTTTGTCCAAGATATGCCACATGTATGTCCTTAATACTACTCAGAAATTTTCTATAGCTTGCCTTAGAAACTTCGTGTGATTGTCTCAGAAAATTCCCTTCAGAGATGGTGTACAAACTGCCTCAGAGATGTCTGAATACTTTAGCTATATTATTCCCTGTGTAGCTTGCATTCCATAGATATAATAGCCTGAGTTTCCTTCCACAAATAAGATCTGAAAGATTTCCAAATGGTGGAGAATAGATGCCAATATATAGTTGTTTCGATGTCCGAAAAGGTGCCTCTAAAGGTTGAGCCGACTTGTCATCTAGAGAGTTGACTTGGTAAGTGTAGGGACACAAAAATAATCTTTAAAAATCCAATTTTATTTCTCCTTTTAAATGTCCAAATGGGACATGATAAAATATTTTTTCTTTTGACTCAAATAAATTATTTTTTACTCTTTTGCAAAATCATAATGACAGATATACATTATGAATACCAAACCTAGTTACAATTTCAACAAATAGATGGTTCAAACATTTTGTTAGAGTGAAAATATCTTCCTTTGTATCGTTAATTACAAAATTTCACGAGGAATGGGATGATCATCATGAAGACTGTTTAGTTGAGGAACCCATGTTCTTTAATGAAGATTAGGAATCTATTGCTTGGGTTGATATTTGCTTCGAAAATAAGAAATAAATTATAATGCTTGAGCTCCATCGTAATCCCTCAAAGGAGTTATCAATTAAATTAAAAGACAAAATGGAAGAAGAAAATGGGGCTTCTTAACTCACTAGAAGAAGAAGAGTGTTTCCTTGATCTAAAAAATGAAGAACTTGAATACCTTACGGTGGCACTTCATAGAAAATACCTTAATGATATAAGAAGTAAAATTTCTATTGAAGACAATGTGACCTCTCTTGTCCCTAAAGAAGCATCTTATGATGCTATTACATATTTGCATGAGGCGGACAATTCAACAACTACTACATCTTCCATCCTTGACAAGGGTTTGGTATGTCATCATGATATTCCTTTTTAAATTCCTAAACATAATGAAGAATCTTTTCATTATTTGAAGAGAAACATATTGAGGAAAAACCCTTGGAAGATGAAAATTTTCTAGGGGTTATCATTTTCTCATGTGATGAGGAATATGGAAGCCAAAATCATGATGACCCTAGCACTTTTTTGTTGCTTTGGAGACATACATGTGATATCAATTGTTGGTTCTTTCATGGAGATCACATCTATGAAAAAGAGTGAAAGTTTTATGGAAAAGAACACAACCCCACACCTTCCATTTATGATCAACTCAATGGACAACTTCATGAGGTATGAGGATAATTATTCACATTATATTTCCCTTAAATTGGCAAGGTCAAAGAATATTGAGGTAGGTGGACCACATTTTAATGTTGTTCTTCAACATCTTTTTTATTTATTGGGAAAAAATATTGGTTGTTTCCTAAAGAGAAATGCCATCATAAGATGATGGTTCATAATGAAAGTTTCCAACCATTTTGATCTTATGGTTGTACCTTATTTATGCACAAAAGAACAGCATAGGTGTGCATCTTCAAAATTTCTGTAAAAATTTCTGTTTTCCCACCCCGGTTTTCAGTTTCTCCTTATTTCTCCCATGTAGTTAAATGTCCTTTCACATAAACATACATTCAACAGGCTGGAAAAAAAAAAAAAAAAAATTGCTGAAAAAACAAATTCTGGAAAACTTACAGAATGCTGGAAATTGCAGAAATAAAAATCACCAGTAATAAACAGCCATTAAAACACTGATATTTTTGGTCAACGTGACCCTGGAAAAACCCCCTACAACTCTTGGAGAAAACCAGTTTGAGAGATCTTCTTTATTTCTGGAAATTGCCTTTTACTGTTTGCTCAGCAAAAATCTGCCTTTTATTGCTGGTTCTTTCAGTTGTATGCTTGTTCTTTCTGTTGTTCTGATTTGCTGAAGAGCTGCCTGGTATGTGTGCCAAACTGCTGCCTCTTTCTCCTTCCTGTCCAGAAATCTCCCATGCTCTCTTGCTCTCCTTCTCCCAATCTGCTCATGAAAGAATGAATGGTCTTTTCCTCCTTTTCCTCCTTTAACCCAACCTTAAATGACTTTTGGGTGATCCTTAAATCCAATGGCTGAAATAGATTTAGATCAATGGTTGAGATTAAATGCTCATTTAAATCTCATTTTCTATTTTTTTATTCACCCCACTTTAATAAAGACCCACTTAGTCATTTATTTCCAAAGTCACTTTTCCTTTCTAATTTTTCATTGACTTTATAAAAGTCACTTTAAAATTAGACTTAGTAACTTTATCACTTAAAGTCACTTTTAAATTAGATTTTAACTTTATAAAAATTATAAAGTCACTTTAGGAGAAAAATTAAAATCTTTTGGACACTTTTCCCTAGGCAAAGATCAAAGCCTAAGGGAACCACCTGTCCTCCTGTACCAAATTTCAACACTCCCTCTTACCGAGGAAGGTGTTCCTCACCACACCCATCTTGTCTCTGAATTAAACATGCTTGCCCCGTGGTAAGGCTTTGGTAAGAATGTCTGCTACCTGCTCATCAGTGAAAATATACTCAAGCTTCACAGCTCCCTTCTGAACATAGTCTCTGATGAAATGATATCTGATCCCGATATGCTTTGACCTGTCATGAAATACTGGATTCTCCGTGAGTTTAATGCAACTCTGATTATCACAGTAAATCACTGAAGGTCTCAACGGCTGACCAAATAAGCCAAACAACATCTTGCGAAGCCAGATGGCCTCACAACTAACTAGACTGGCTGCCATATACTCTGCTTCTGCTGAACTCAGTGCTACTGACTGCTGCTTCCGGCTGAACCATGATACTACTGCTGAACCCAACCCAAAAACAGCACCCTGAAGTGCTCTTCCTATCAGAAGCACAACCTGCCCAATCAGAATCAGTGTATCCTACCAATCTCACTCCATCTCCCTGCCTGTAGTCCAGACCATAATCCACTGTCCCCTGCAAGTACCGCAAAATTTGTTTTGCAGCCACCCAGTGAACCTTCCTAGGCTCACACATAAACTGACTCATCGTGTTGACTGCAAAACAGATATCTGGTCTAGTGTTGACCAAATACATCAAGGAACCAATCAGCTGCCTGTACAATGTGGGATCCACCAACTCGGAATCCGAAGCATGAAGCTTCTTCCAGTTGGTGATCATCGGTGTCGACATGGGCTACAATCCTCCATGTGGAATCTACTAAGGATGTCCACAATATACTTCCCCTGCCCCAGGAAGAAATGCCCCTCCTCCTGCCACACCTCCAAACCCAAAAAGTAATGCATCAAGCCAATGTCCTTCATCTCAAACTCCGTCGCAAGATCTCTCTTGTGGTGCTCTGTGAGTCTCTCTGCACCTGTAATGACCAAGTCATCCACATACAGCACTAGAATGAGAGGCTCCTCACCTATCACAATAAAGTAAAGGTTCGGATTTGCCTCACTCTTTGTGAAACCCATCCCCTGCAAATAAGTGTCTATCCCGGAGTACCAAGCTCTGGGAGCTTGCTTCAGGCCATAAAGGACCTTCTTCAGTCTGCATAAATGGGAATCCTTCCCATGCACCTCAAAGCCCTGTGGTTGCTCAATGTACACCTCCTCCTGTATGAAGTCATTGAGAAATGCGGTCTTCACATCCATCTGGTGGATCTTCCAACCCATCTCTGTTGCTATCGATATAATGGAGCAAATCGAAGTATATCGAGCCACGGGAGCGAAGTTCTCCTCATAATCAACTCCCTCTACCTGGGAGAACCCTCTAGCCACAAACCTCGCTTTGAATTTCTCAATGCTGCCATCTGCAGCATGCTTTACCTTGTAAAGCCATCTGAAAGTAACCACGGACTTGCCCTCAGGCCTCGGCACCACCTCCCAAACATCATTCTTCATGATAGAAGAATACTCCTCCTGCATGGCCTCTCTCCAGACCTGCTGGCTAGCTGCCTCCTCATAGCTAGAAGGCTCAGAGTCAAGGATGCTGGTAACCATCGCCATATAGCTACAAAATCTCTCAGGTGGTCTACTCTCTCTGACTGGCCTCTTCGGCTCTAAGGGTCTAAAGAGGGGACTGAAGGGCATATTAGAGTAGTAATAATGTAGTTATGGTGATAATTATATGTAAGGGGAATTGGGTTCATTATGTCTTTTAGATCCATATGTTAGTTAGCATGGAATAAATGTAATGTGGCCTTATCGAAAAAGGCATATTATGTGGTTAGCATTGGGTTATGATTAGGGTGTTCTAGTTAGTTATAAATAAGGAAAATATGGATCTACGAAGTGCCAAGAGGGATCAAGTCCAAAGTTAAGATGGATCTAAGCTGGTACTCTTGAATTCCATAATAGATTTCCTCAAGCATTTACTTCATCATAACAAATACCATGGGCTATGCAATACCATTGTAAACCACTAGCAGTAAAATCATCAAATGACTAATTCAAACTTATCTCAATAATTATTATTTTTTAATTTTAATTTTATTTTAAATATCTGATTGAGTGAACATAACATTACATTACATAGTGTTTACAACATCATTGCCATACTAGGTTGTAGAGTGCCTCTCAGTGCAATTAGGGTGTTCTAGTTAGCTATAAATAAGAAATGTGTTTTCCTTATGAAGCATATATTGGAGATTATTGTATTTGAGCATAGCTTGCTAGGAGGTTCCCCCTCAAAAATGCAAGCGAATAGGTGTTTATCCTTCCATAAAAGGATCATTAGACAATGTTTCCCTACAAGAAGGGTATTTTGGTAAATAAAAAGTTGGGGATTTTTGTTATATTGTATATGATTCAATTTTAAAAGTTAATGAGCATTACAACTGATATGTTGGGATCCTCACCATAATTGTAATGGAGAGTTGAAGGGCTCAATGGAATAATCATTGTGTAATTATGGTAGTGATTCAATGTAAGGTGGTCTAGTTCAACACTAGTTATTTAGCATGGAATAAATGTAAAGTGGCATTATTGAAGAAGGTCCACTAGGTAGTTAGCATTAGTTTATGCATATGGTTTTCTAGTTAGCTATAAATTAGGATGGAATTCTTATAAGGCATGTCTTACATCACTAATAGGTTCCCTGCTCAAAGAGAGAAATGAACTAGAGTTGATCCTTCCACAAAATTATCATTGTACAATGTTTCCCTAACTAAAAGGTATTTTGATAAATAATTGTCCTACCTTAAAGGCATTTTAATAAATAAAGTATTGAGCATTTTTTATAAATTTGTTTATGATTCAATTTTAAGGGTTAAGGATCACTACAAGTGATTTTAGAGCTATTTTTTAGCTAAAGAGGAACATTTTTATTATTATTATATTGTAAGTTTTCAAAAGAAAAAATAAGGTTACAAAACTCAAGTCCATTCATATTTCTTTCTATGAAAAACCTTAAGAAATCAATTACAAATCTAAGTTCATATGGAAAGAAACACCTAATTTTGAAAATAAAAAGCAAATCAAAGTATGGAAAGTGAAGATGTTGATTTAAAATCAATGATTCTAGGATTTTTTAGTGATAACCATGAAGATTCTAGAGCAAATATGTTTTGATAAAGTGCCTGGATCGTTGTCCAACTAACATCATTGGAATAGTGATTCTGGGAGCTTTGACTTAGTACATTATATCATATATGTTTGCTCATTTTTTGTGTTATATTGCTTGAAAATTTATGCCCTCAAAACCCTAGTGGAACTAGAGAAAGACATTGTAGCAAAATAAGTCATGGGAGGATTGAATGGCCATAAGAAGGACCTTGCAAGAGATTTGCACCCAATTATATCAAATGAAGGAAACCAACATCGTTAATAACATCAAATTTAAATCTAATATAGAAATATATGTCTGTTGTGCTTTTGAGAAAGGTTGTGATGAATAGTTTATGGATAGTTGTAATTTTTGGGTAAAGGACTACATGCATGTTTTCCTTGATGACCTACTCCACCTTGTGCAAAGAACATCATTAAGGAACGTCGAAAGAAGTCTCCAATGGTAGCATTCCTTCCAAATCCACAACCAACCTTTTGTAGTTATGTGGATAATCTATTGGACATGGATGATACTCTTTATCTGGATCCACATGATTGTGATGGGGATTTGTAGCATTGTACTTAGCCATTCATCACACTCATAAGTCATCAGTTGAGAGTTAACAATAGCACACGGATGTGCAAGTTGAAGTTTACAGTGGAGCTTCATGGACTACTTCAACATTGATGCCAACACTTGTACATTGGATCCTTGCTTATCAATGAGCTTCTAGAAATACTTCAGGATTGCAATGAGCACTAATACATGGGACCCAGGTTTATGGACAAACTTCTTGGACTACTTTAGTGTTGCAACCAACCCTTATTATAGGAACCCTAATTTATGGTTGTACAACCTCACTACAAGAATCGAGGGAAACACATTTTAAAAAGGGGTGGAGTGTTGTGATCCTCCTTAGGGGTGCATTTGGTGGGGGAGGTGGGGGTGGGGGAGCAGCGTTCGAAGGGCTCATTAGAGTAATAATAGTGTAGTTATGGTAGTCATTCAATTGAATATGGACTAGGTCCCCCATGTTTGTTATTGTTAAATAAGGCCGACTAGTTAGTTAACAAAGAATAAATGTAATATCATCTCATTAAACAGAGAATAAATGTAATATCATCTCATTAAAGAAGGTCCACTAGGGAGTTAGCAGTGGGTTATGATTAGGATTTTCTACTCAGTTATAGATAAGAATGAAGTTCTTATAAGGCATGTATTGGAGAATACTCTAATAGCGCTTAACTCACCATAAGGTTGCTCCCTTGAAGAGCCAAGTGAGTGTTGAAAATGGTAACTGGCTTCGATCTTCATAATTGTTTATGAACCATGACTTGATGTAATCGATGTACTTGTCAAAGAAAAAGAAAAGAAATTTATATTTTGCAAAATAAAATCATTTATTGAAGAATGGGTTTCTTTCCCATTGATTATATTATTAGTTTTTGGCACCATTGTGTGCCTTAGGGTTTTGGCAAGGTTAAGGTCAAGGTCATGATGTAAAGTCCCTTAAAGGGCTCTTGGATCAATCAAAAAGAATTTATTTTGAAATGTAAAAAGGACAAGAAACCACCAAATGTTGGGTCGGTTAGCCCACCAAGTCGGATCCATAAGAAGGTAGTTGCACCACACCAAGAGGCGATATATAGAAGATACATTCAACCTCCAAAGGCATCAATGAAGTTCGCATCTCTTGAAGAATTTTGAGGTAAATCAGAGCGAAGAAGAGGAGATCACCAAGGAGGAAGAGAAGGATTCTTTTTTTTTTGGTATCTTTTCTTGATTTAGCAAACTCGCATGTGTGGGAAAGGATATTGTTTTGATTCAGATTTTTGGCCATTGAACAGAAGTAATCCAAGTTGTTGAACGAAGTTTTGTGTTTGGGTGGCTGACCCTCACTTGGTGGATTATCTTGGTTAAGTTCTTGAAGTCTTCCTTGAGAATTCTATAACAGAGAGAAGTTTTGGGTTTTCCCCTATGGAGGGGTTTTTCCCTAGCGAAGAGCCTATTTCTTATGTCCTTGTTTGTATTGTGATATTCTTTATTGGCATTGTCTTGATGATAACAATCACAATATCATAATGATGATGATGGGATCATAATATATCACAAGAATTGTCAATTTAATAAGAGAAAACATTCTACGAAACCCCTATATTGTTTTCCCTAGTTTTCTCAACATGGTATCAGAGAAAGGTTCACTTGTGTAAAGGGAAAGAAGAAGGTCTCTAGAAGCTACAAGGTTTACAAGGTCTTCACTCCTTCTAGACTGAGATCCTAAGAAGGCTATACTAAAATTTTGGGCACACTCTTTCAAGCACTAGTCAACAAGTTCTGAACACGACAAGTGAAGGAGTAATAGAGCATCACAATCTCTGGCTTGAAGATACGAGAAGTCTACCATCAAGACCCTTGAAGGTTGAATCCATTGCAAGGAAGAGTGAATGTCTCAACTATATTCCAAGATATAATAACCTCAGGCATGCATATGTAAAAGTATGTTTTGATCCCTACTTCAAGGAAGCCAAAGGCCTATTTCATTAGCCATGGGAAGGCTGATACTTTTGGCAAGAAAAGCGAGCCTCTTGGCATCAAAGAGTAGGATTGTTTTCACCATTCCAAGAAGTCAAACCTACAATAGCAACCTTAGATCCAAGATTCTGAACATCTTCGGAGAACCTAAAAAGAGGGCATATTCTAAATTCGTTCTTGGTTGTGACCAGAAGTATCCCAAGATCTGATCTTCTTCTGGGCATACATGGAGCATTGAAGACTTGATACTCAACTTAGTGAACAATATAATCAGTTCTAGGCATACTACTCTTCATCTCAAGAGGATCGACATCTCTTTATCTCTATGAAAGCATTCTGAAGAATAGATCCCATCTATAAGTTGTGTCCTTGTAGCATAGTTACTTTTCACTGTTTGCAAATTCAATATGGTGGTGACTCAAACCCTGTGGCACAAGAGTGCAGTCACCAATCACACATATATTTGTTCTCTAAGGATCAAACAGCCAACCAAAAGAAGTCGACCTACAAGTGATATTATAGAAGGATTTAGTTTTTGGGAATTTAAATAAGAAATACATTCACTGCACAATCGTGCTCCAGAGTTTTTCAAGAAGGTTATTCATGAAAAAGACAAGTTTTGAACACATTTGGAGAGTCATATTTGTGAAAAATCAGTTCAAGAAGGAAGGCTCTGTGTTTTGAGCTCACTTAGCAAAAGCAATTTGGAAAATTTGTGTGGACATTAGTCATTCTTAAGAAGAGCAGTTGGAAAATAATCAAAAAGAAATTTTGAAAGGAAAGGTTGTGAGCATAAGTGTTATTCCTCGTACCTATGCATTGAAGTTTTGGATATACCCAAGTTAAAGTTCTGCAACTACGGCCCAATTAAGGAAGTCTGAGTTGAAGCGTTAGTCACTCTGATGACCCAAGAAGTGGCACAAATGTGTAAAGAGTCTAAGCATACCTAACTACATTGACGAATTTGACTTGGGACCTGTGCATCTCAAGAAAGGGGACAACACATTAAGCAAACCATGGCATCCAGAATAGTAGGCCAACTAAAGGTATGACACCTTGAGGTATGTATGGCATATTTTTGTTAAGGGTCCAACATGTATTATAGTAGGGTTAATTGATTGTAGAGGGTTTGTTAAAATTGTTGACATTAGTAAAACCGTAGTCATAAAGAAACCCTAATCTTGTTCCCTCATAGAAACTTGAATCTTTGGTCTTTAGAGTTTGTATGCAATCTAGGGCTCATAGGCATGGATAATGTTGAAACCCTTGGTCTAGGGTTGGCAATTGGAAACCCTAGAAGTACAACCTTTAAACCTTAGATTGACTTATAGATATCATGCTTTTGTTATTATATATTATGTTTGGGGGTACTTTTCAATGAATGTTGCGGGTATAGGAAGTAAAGGAAGGAGGATGGGTTGATCCTTTGTTATGGGAAGCACGATGGAAAGAGGGAATTGTAAGGACTCTTGGATCCTTGGGTACTATGATAGATTCATGATATAATTTGTGCAACTATGGATGCTTGATAACATTAAAGACAATGTATGAAAGAATTTATAAACCTGACAACTAGCCGATATGAAGATTCTACTGCAAGCAAGGATCATTTAAGGATCCTCCTTTGTGATGACATAAAATGAGTTCTTCACCTTCAGAAGAATGGTTATGATGATATCACTATTTCTGAGTAGGCCTTATAAAAATCTTGTTGGTTCAAGTTGCAGCATGATGGACTTCATCCTGGAAATGAGAAACAGGGTTAGTTGATTGGTTGAGATGTATTTCGTGAAAGGCTCTAATGAAAATTAAAGTCGTCAAAGAGAGTCTACATGACCAAAGAGAAAAGAAGTATGTATACATTTGATAGATTAAGTCATGTCATCATATAGTTGCAGATAGCATGGTTAAATGCTCTATCTCATGAGCATGATCAAAGAAGAAGGATCTCTTCCTTTAGAATGATGCATGAAGGCATATACCTTGAACTAGTTCATATATTGACAAGATGAAATCAACATAATATGTCCTCATATGGAATATGAGGTGGTTGACAAGATGTAGGAACTATGTATCGAAGTTCCTAGGGATCAATATGTGAAGAAACAAAGAAGAGATCATAAAATTGCAACTATGGTCGCGAAAGATAAGATAATTGATCAACATCACATCTCCATAGTGAAGATATGAAGACTTTGATGAAGTCTATAAAGGAAAAAGACCCCATGACATTGGAAGTCTTAGAGATGTGTTTATGAATGTGTAGGAGTTGATGTTGCAAGAAGTAGATGTCATGATGAAAGGACATCATAAAAGTTAATTTTAATTTGTTGTTCATTTTGGTTTTTGAACTAACATCTGGTGGGGTTGAAACAGAGTTACCGAGAGAAAAGTTGTAGATGTTATCTATAACTAGTACTCATAGGAATGGATGGAAGATCCTAAAAGAAACATGGCATGGAAGAGGTAGCTATGTGAAGAAAAGTAGAGGTGGATTGGAAGATCACTTTCCAATGAAAAGAAGGAATACATGACTGACGGTTCAACCCTATGGTTCGTTGAAGGAAAGTAATGGATGGTCAATGCCCTACAAAGAAAAACCTAGAAGATGAAGGCTCCATAATGATGAAGATGAAGTTCATGACATCAAAAGGAGTTTCACAAGCAACTAAAAGTGCCATAATCTCCACACGCGCAAACGCAAAAATTTGTTGTTGGAAACAAGTTCTTGGTTAAGAGGGAGCTTGGGCAAGTCCCTGGTCAAAGGGAGCTTGCGTATATTTCTTTTATTGGAATGAGTATACCTTCCCTAGTTAAGAGGGAGAGATGGACACATCATTCTTGTCTTCATATGGTAAAGAAAGAATGGAGGATTAGGTAAGCATCTGAGACTAATTTTGATGCTCTTTGAGGATAGGTAGGGCATCCAAGATAAGAGTAGTCAAAGAGGAAATTCCTTGAGGATGTGTTATTCCAGGATAGGAATTGTCCTAAAAGGACATACCCTATGAACACCCAGGCGGGGTATGTGCCTTAAGAGACAATGATGATTATGTCTGTCAGTGATTGGTCTCGCCAGCATTGTGCTCTAATCCGATGGAGAGAAAGAGTTGTTAGTCAAGGCCTTACTATATAACAACGTTGGTTGATATGATGAGATACTTTGACATAAGCTAAGGAAGTAGCTTATGAGATAGCTTACCAATCCGACTCTTCTTACGAGAACTTCTCAAGGTTGTATTGTCCATATACTTCTTGTTGTCAATTATGAATACCTCCCTAGTTAAGAGGGCGTGTTGGAAAATGATAACTAGCTTCAGTCTCCATAACTGTTTATGTACCATGACTTGATGTAATCGATGTACCTTTCAAAGAAAAAGAAAAGAAAATGATATTTTGCAAAAGAAAAATTATTTATTGAAGAATGGGTTTCTCGCCCATTGATTAATTTATTAGTTTTTGGCACCCATTGTGTGCCCTAGGGTTTTGACAAGTTCAAGGTCAAGGTCATGATGTAAAGTCCATTAAATGGCTCTTGGATCAATATAAAAGAAATTATTTTTGAAATGTAAAAAGGACAAGAAACCACCAAGTGATGGGTCGGCCAGCCCACCAAGTCAGCTCCACAAGAAGGTAATTGCACCACACCAAGAGGTTGTATATAGAAGAGTAATTCGACCTCCAAAGGCATCAATCAAGTTTGCATCTCTTGAAGAAGTCTAAGGTAAATCAGAGCGAAGAAGAGGAGATGGTTGGCAAGGCGAAAGAGAAGGATTCTTATTTGTTTTTTGGGCATCTTTTCTTGTTTTAGCAAACTCGCATGTGTGGGAAAGGACACTATTTTGGTTCATATTTTCGACCAAGTGAACAAAAGTAATCCGAGTTGCCAAAGGAAGCTTTGTGTTTGGGTAGCTAACCCGACTTGGTGGATTATCTTGGTTAAGGTCTGGAAGTCTTCCTTGAGAATTCTATAACAGAGAGAAGTTTTGGGTTTTCCCGTATGGAAGGGTTTTTCCCTGGCGAAGAGCCTAATTTTGGTGTCCTTACTTGCATTGCGATCTTCTTTATTGGCATTATCTTGATGATAACAATCACAATATAATAATAATGATGATGGGCTAGTAATATATCACAAGAATTGTCAATGTAATAAGAGAAAACATTCTAAGAAACCCCTATACTATTTGCCCTAGTTTTCTTAACAGTTAATAGGGGTTGATCCTTTTCTAAAAAGATCATTTTATGGTGTTGCTCTACTTTAAAGTATTTGACTAAAAAAAGTTTGAGCATAAACCATATATTATTTATGATTCAATCTTAAGAATTAAGGATCATTACAAGTCCAATTGAGGAAAATATAGATTTAAATGATAGCTCTATTTGCAAGGGGGGAGTTCCAGAGGAGGAAAACCCCCTTAAGATCAAGTACACTATTTTTTGTAACCAGTAGAGAGAGCATAACGAATTGGAGCTTCCATCATTTCCCATTAATCTCATATATATGTAAGGTCGTCATCTGTTAAGTATCAAAGGTTGTTTTGGTTTATCATGGTTGTTCCTTGATTGAAGAAGAGGTTAAAGTGTTGGTCTAGAAACCCTCTTCACTCCATTTGATATCATATTTGAAATCTGATGTATTAAGGGGTTGTTCATTCAATAGAAGGTTGTCTTTTATTCTAATATCATATTTGATATCTTGTGTGGTAGTGAGAAGTTTATGGATGTGGTGGTGTCCTTATTGAGCGTTTCACTTGGTTGTCACATATATGTGAGATCTGTCATTCAATAATACTCACTGTTTGGTGGTTTTATCACTTCATCCATTTTCAGGTTCCATATGTTACCTAGACTCTATAGTCCAAGGACAAGGCACTAGGTCTTGCTTGGCTTCTCCATTTATATCTTCAAAGACAAACATTATAATTCTATGGATCTGGTTATTTTTCAGTGTTTAAAAGATACATTTATAATCTTATGAGAGATTCCCCCTTCATGTTGGAGGAAATCCAGCCTAAAGTGAGGAGGGTGATCACCATGCTGACAATGGGTGATGTTCTCAAATTGCCCAAAGGTGTTGCAAACATCTCGATAACATCCCCTGATTTTATTGCGAAATAACGATTTTTTTGCCTAGCCAATGTTTGTCGATATTTACCGATACATTGATGGTATCTTAATTTTGCCGATATTTACCAATTTTTACTGATGTTTTCCCAATTTTTACGATTTTTTGGTTTTCGAAACCCTTGCTGATTTTAACCCAATGCCGATGTTTGTAACATTGTGTACTTGGTGATTGCATTTATCTTTTGAAATGAAGATTTTAAAGGCAACAGAAGAAAGGTCTTGCTTTGCTTCTCAGTTTATATCTTCAAAGACAAACATTATAATTCTATGGATCTGGTTATTTTTCAGTGTTTAAAAGATACATTTATAGTCTTATGAGAGATTCCCGCCTTCATGTTGGAGGAAATCCAGCCTAAAGTGAGGGTGATCACCAGCTGACAATGAGTGTTCTCAAATTGCCCAAAGGTGTTGCGAACATTTCGATAACATCCCCCCGATTTTATTGCGAAATCACGATTTTTTGCCCTAGCCGATGTTTGTCGATTTTAATTTTGCTGATGTTTGCCAATTTTTACCGATGTTTTCCCAATTTTTACGATTTTTTTGGTTTTCCAAACCCTTGCCAATTTTAACCCAATGCGGATGTTTGCAACATTGTATACTTGGAGATTGAATTTATCTTTTGAAGTGCAGATTTTAAAGGCAACAGAACAAAGATCCCCATACCTTGCAGGGACAGTTTGGGAACAAGTCCTGGATTTTTAAAATGTACTTTCAGGTGTTTGGTTCTACCAAGAACATGGACATGTTGATTTAAAGAAAGTAAGCACCTTAAATTCCAAGAATTGTTTACCTCAAAGATTCGAAAAAGCAAATGCATGGAAACAATGAAAAGTAAAAGTAAGGTTTAGAAGAAGGTATACAACCCAAAGAAGATCTATTAAGATTCAACTGTCAAGGCATTGGAAGAGAAAACAATTTCATGATCATGTTGGGCACTCCAATTTGGTGACTTAAAACGATAGGCCTTATTATTGTTTCTCGGGCAGGGAAGAATGAAGGGCATGACCTAGATCTCAACCAACGAAAACTCTCAAAGTCCTTATCTAACAAAGTTTGATTGGGAGATTCAGCTTCTAGATTATAACAATTCTTTGAAGGAATCTCAACCTCGGACCGAGGACCCTAGTGATGCTAAGGAAGAGGATGCTGAACTTCATAATATTCAACCCCTTTTAGAGAAATAAAGATAGAAGGACACGAGTTCCCTTGCTAAAAAGGAGGAAAAAAAGGAGACATCTGACAAAAGTTACGATTGAGCAACTACCAATTTTAGAGCATTCTCTTGAATCTTTAAGATACATACTGTATTGAATCCATACATGTATATGGGGTTTATAGAAAAGTTGGATGGTATCGTTTCATTTGATACTAAAATTGGTGAATTAAACACTTTATCATTTGGTTTTATTTATTTCTATAAGATCATCAGATCGCTACATCCACTGTTATTGTACTCTGTAATACTTTGTTTATATTGACATAAATATTCTGAATTTTCCCTTTTCCAAAAGAAAATAAAACTGAGGGGTGACACCATTCTTCTCAATTGCACACAGTAACGACTGGGATAACTCGTTTCATTAGTAACCAGTGATAATATTGAATCTAGGTTAGTGAAAAGAGAAGTAAATAGACTTTCAGCATTGCATTGACACCCAACAACTGCTACGGTCTACCTAAGGACATTCTGATCTGAGCAAATCAATCTTGCAATTCTCTATTTAGACAAGATTCTTGGGCCGCGTGTAGATCAACAGTGGAGTTTATATATTTCAGAATACAGATAGTATTATTTTATCTTTTACTAAATGAATAAAAAAAGGTTATTACTAGAACAAGGAAATTAATGATGCAGAACAGTGAAATTTAGTAAGGCCTTAAATGAAGTTTGTTTGGTGAAAAGCCAACCATTCTAACACGAAAATCACATTTGCACTCAACAATGAAGTCCCTCTGTTTAACTCTCAACAAAAATCGTTACTTGACCTTGAACTAAAACTTTGTGGCTGTATTCCATAACATTTTGAACCGCATAACAGAATCCCTTGGAAAATCACCTTAATCCATTTGCAATTAAGGGTGGTAAAGACATACAACATCAACACCAGGATTCAGACATAAAGAATTGAAAAGCTGTCTCAACCTACCTACCCCAGAACCTTCTCTGCACCCCCCCACCAAACCCCCACCAACCAACCAGAAAAAATATGTTCTAATAAACAGTATATCAAGTACAGAAGGAAACCAACACAATGGCTCCTTCTTATGCTTATAAACACCTCAAAATTACACATGATATGCCTAAAGTCCAAGAAATCAGTTAAATATATCAATGTTTGTTTGTATTTGGAAGAGTCTCGGATAATGAGCTACCATTGCTTGTCCAAGGTGGTTGAATAGAGCTGGGGGACATGCTAACCTTCTGCAGAAATTTACTTTCAAAGCTTGATTTGAAGATCTCCTGTGGTGAGGGGGTCCTCACATGCATGCAATCTTTGTTGATTAGTAGAAGTTCCTCTGCAACTTCTATCATAGAAGGTCTAGCATCTTTGTCAAATGACAAACATCTAAATGCAACCTCAGCAACTCTTTGCACCAGTCCCCGGAGCAAAGGTTGCTTGTGAACCTGGAGGAAGGGATCAATAATTTCATCAAGGCAGTTGCTTCCAATCTTTGACATGGCAAGAGAAGCAAGATTAACCTCTTTTTTGTCACGAGAAAAATCGACTGGCTTCATAGCTGTAATCAATTCAGTTAGAACCACACCAAAGCTGTACACATCACTCTTATCTGAGAGATGGAAGTTCTGATGATACTCTGGATCAAGGTACCCAGGAGTACCTTGAGGAATAGTGGAGATATGGGATCCATCTAGAAGTCCTAGCCTTGAAAGTCCAAAATCTGCAACTTTTGCATTGAAATCATAATCTAGAAGAATATTACTGGACTTGACATCACGATGATATATTGGTGGAGTCATTGTCGAATGTAGGTATGCAATGGCTTTTGCAGTTTCTGTAGCAATACTAATTCGTGTTGGCCAATTTAAACCTTCGCCCCTCTCTCGTTGCAGATGCTGTGCCAAGGTGCCATTTGGAACAAACTCATAGACTAAGAGTGGGCTACCCATCTCAATGCAACAACCAAGAAGTCGTACTAGATTTGAATGTTTCACAGTTGAGAGGACATTTACTTCATTAATAATCTGTTGTGTCCCTTGAGTGCTTCCATAGTGTATTCTTTTTACAGCCACGAGGGATCCATCAGGCAGCTTTCCAGCATAAACTGTTCCACAAGCACCATTTCCTAGTTTCTCACTCGGTGCAAAACATTTTGTAGCTCTCTCCAGCTCTGCGTATGTGAACAATTTTGTGGTGCACGCCTTACCATGGAATGAAAGAAGGCTTGCAAGTTGACTTGGATCACTATGTCTTTTTATCTCAGAAGATGAATACCTGCGATACCTTACCAATGCAAAGGAAATAACAAGGCCTGCAAGAATGGTTGCTGTAGCTAATATTCCTGTTAAGAGCACCACGAAGTTATTCCTTATTAAGTTGTGAAGTTACTAATACTCTACAATTCTCATATACTGTTTGAACAAAAACTCAAACCAATATTTCCACAAGAAGTAATTTTCATGAACTCTGACAGGTATACTGAAAACACCAAATCCTAGACTTTAAAGTTTAAAGAACAGTTGATAACAGGGCAATTCTAGCCATTAAAGTATTAATGGTATCGTACCAGCAGATAACACAGCAATTTTTATGATAGATTTCTGGCTGTCACATTCTCTGTCATATGCTATACTACCATCCTTTGTAGTACACACTGCAAAAGAGAAAATTTCCAAATGTTCAGAGCATATGCATTTGACAGTAATTGATATTGGTGTTTATAAAATCAACAAGAAAAGCGAAATCAAAACAGCAAATAAGTTAATAACTAGAAACCATGACATACTTTTGTTGAAATTTCTCAAACCACAGTAAGCAAATTCTATACTATAAGAATAATTAAACCCTAAAAAGCTTTAGAACTGAAACCTATCAAAACTGCAATCTCTGAATACTATATTCCACAAACACGTGCTGCTGGAAACACTAACAGAAATTACCTAAAAAACAAAGCTCTTGAATCTGCATACCTGTTTTATTAAATCTGAAAAAAAGTAAACTCTAATGGAGTAGCTCAAAACAATAAGCTTGTTAACCATCTCAGTGGAAGTCCTGTCTCTCCTTTATAGACTAGGAGTAGGATTGCAATTAATGCATTCCATACTCATGGTGCACCTAGTTAGGATAGGAAACCCTAACCCTAAATCTGCCAAGAGTCATGTGCCCAGAATACATGAGATAGCTTCTTAGAATGGAGCACCCTATCTAAATCTGGAAGACTCCTCTCTTATGTGCCCAGTCTAATGTAGATCATGTAAGCACTCAATAAATGAACAGAACTGTATGCGAACAGAAGACTAACAAAAGCAGACCTCTGACAACAGACTAACTCCATCTAAAACTGGAGTTTACTCCCGGTCATTGTAAAAATTCAATTCTGCAATATAATAAAAGAAGTTATTCTTGCACATTGTTATTGTTCTTGGCTTTCGTTTATCATGCATTATAATAGATTCCGCACATTATAATTAAAAGTAAAGTTTTATGAAAGATTGAAGGCGTAGTTAGTAAAATAACTTAACTATGGAAACGAAAAAAGAGTTGGGGGCGTGACAGGTAGGTGGGGATCCATGAACAGTTCCTTTGTGAACGCTGCAATGGATCTAGACGCCGCATTGAATCTATTGAATATGTACAGTAGCCCATACCTGTCTAAACCTGAGCTTGAGTTCCGAAGCCGGAAGACGAATATCTTCAGTTCACACAAATAGCTATTGCTAATTGAAACCTCAACTTCGGGCTTTGCGAGGTGCATATCAGACCCGGCTTTAGATGGGTCTGTACTAGTGTAGAAAACAATGGAAGAAATGCATGATGAAAATTTATGTCACGGACATACCTTTGAAACATCCTGCTCCATCTGTAAATCCATCACCTCGATAACCAGGATTGCACTGGCATCTAACACCGCCCTTGATGGTGGTTGCCTTCACACATACTGCATTTGGCGAGCACCCGATGTTTGAGCAGTTTCTCGGCAAAGCCCACTCCATCTTCAGCCCATATTCAGCATTTACAGTGGGAGGAAAGGGACTGGAGAGAACCCAACTGCTAAATGCACTGCAGTGGAACTTTGAAAAGATTGAAATGCTGTTACCTAGCTGCCAGAGCGTGGTATTGGAAAGAGGGTAACAGCAAGTGGCATTGTATTTACACTCTGTGTTGTTTTGCTGAATAGGTATATTGCAATCAACAAGACAGGCCGAGGAGTTCCTACAGTCTGAGAGCTGCAGGAAGTTTTCAAGGGAGATTCCATAGTGCTTATTGCCCCTGAAACTAAAAGAATTTACATTGAGCTCGCATGATGAGTTGAGAGGATCTATGAGAAAGCTGTCTGATGAGAAACTGAGAACGTTGTATTTGTTGTCATCTAAATTTACGACGGGGGTGGAGTTTAAGCATTCCAGATTGAAGCCTGGAAGTCCACACTCAGGGTCCAGGTAGAATGGGTAGGGAATTGCTATGGACCCACAACGCTCATTGCATTTGTTCTTATGGTGCGCTACGCTGGATGAACAGTAGGGCAGATCCGGGATAACCAAGGTGAAAAATACCATCGGCAGGGACCAAAATGAAACAGGAAAACTGAATGAACCAGCCATTATAACTATCAACCAAGATGGCTACACAGATCCATATTTCCAAAGAACTAAATGCCCACTTTCCTGATTGGGTTGCCGCAAGCAATGTTCAATTTCTTATATTGATCTGATCTTCTGCAGAATACCCATTTTAAAATCCCATGTCCTTCAACACCCGCTGTACCGATGGGGGCAGATCAGAGAACACCCATATCTTTTTCAAGGACCGTTGATCAGTGTGCATGATATTTGCGAACTGTGCACTCCTCTTCACAGACACAATTTAAGATTCATGGGTCCCATACATTTCGTCCCGGCAAGCGTTTATTTATCCAAGGCAACCCTTATTCGAGGTCCCATACACATAGAGATCAACACCCTCCTTTCTGCTACCCCCGCTTTGTACTTTCGAGATGTTTTCAGATGTGACTACGCCTTTTGGCTTCTCCATTTTCAACCTGTACCTGACATATTAAGTGGGTACTGGAAAGTGCAAGCTCACTTTGCAGAAAATCCTCCTCCCAGTGGCCCTATTAGTACTGTAGTTGGTAGGTTAAAAGGTAGTTTTCCTGCTACGCTGTGTTGCAGAGGAGAGGAATATAGAAAGGGTGAACCGAAGACAGGTTGGCTATCATGATGGTGACACTATGAATGGGAGGGAATCTCAATTCTGATTTAGATTTGAATTTACACAGATCAGTATGAGTAAATTATAAATTTTTGACTTCTACTAACAACAACAGAAAGCCACATGGACTATTCGATCAGATTGACCGACAACAAAGAAATTTAATGGAGTTGTCTATAATGCGACTTTTTGGAGATTCCGGTGACGGAATCCGGCTGAAGAAATGAGGTTAAATCTTGATTTTTAGCAGTTAAAATGGTTTTTTAACTGTATATTTGGATTCAACGCCCTAAAAAACCCTTGGGAGCCATTGATTGTGCAGAAATTAGCTATCAAACTTGGGATTCCAATGAATTCCTGCCGGATTTTGACCGGAAAAATCTGCCGGAAAGGCTTTCAAAAAGTCGCGTTATAGACTACTGCAAATTTAATCAGTATAAATAAATCGTAAAAATTATAGCTTCTACTAACCATCGAAATCCAGATGTACAATTCAATCAGGTTGACCGACCACTAAGAGTACGGTACTAAGTTAACTTAATGGTAACACTTAATGGTAAAGGTAAAGGTAAATGTATATTTTATTTAGTAGTTAAAAATTTTGGAAAGAATTTGAGTAATAGTTTTTTATTAGAATTTAGCGATATAATTTTTAACATTTTATGTTGTTTAAAATATATTTTTGAATGTATAAATGGATTCAGCACTTTGAAAAAAAAAATTTGGGCAATTGGATTATGTAGATTAAACAATTTAAACTCAAATTTTTAAAAATTTCGAAAAAAAAAAGTCATTTAATTTCGAAAAAAATAAAAATAAAAAATAAAAAATAAAAAATAAAAATTCGTCATTTTGTCTATAAGTTATACTAAACCATTTTAAATTTATAAGATCTTTGACTTTATATATTGTTAAGTTTAGTTATGTAAAACAATTATTTATGTATTGTCAAATTTAGTTATTAAAAAGAAGTTTGTTCTAAGGTTATAGAATTATAATCTTTAAAGTTTATAAAATTGTTTTAGTTGTAATAATCATTAGTTTATAAAATTATTTCAGTTGTAATTAATTTTTAAAGATAACTATGATGTGTCAAGTCTCACTAGCACAGTGGGTTGAGGATGGGCCTCGTCAACAAACCTACCCAAGAGCAAAACCTCCCGCGGGTTGGTTGCGCCCTGTGCTAGGGGGAGGAGACATGGTAAAAAAATCCAGTCATCTTAGGGCTAGTGTGCGATCCCCAGGTGACGTTGATGAATTAGATGTCCCTGGGTCATGGTTCCTCAACCCACAGGTCAAGCCTAGAGGATCATAGACAATTTGACAAACAAACAAAAAGGATAACTATGATGTAGTTAAGTCTCACTAGCACAACCAGTTGAACATGGGTCTCTTTAGCAAGGCAACACAAGATCAAACCTCATGGGGGGTGGTTGTGCCCTGTGCTACGGGGAGGAGACATTCTAAAAAATCCACTTAACATAGGGATGGTGTGTCCCAGGGCGGGTGCGATCCCCGGGTGACTTTGACTACTTAGATGTCTCAGGGTCACAGCGCCTCAAGCCACAAGTCAACCCTGGAGGATCAAAAACAACTTGACAAACAAAAAAAATGATAATTTTTATGTACCTAAAAAGTATTAAATTATAAATTTGAAAGTAATTTGGTAAAAAAATTCAATATAATTAGACTCGTGTCATGAAATCATGTTTGTATGGATCTTTCATTTTTTAAATTTATTTAAATTATTAAAATTTTGATTTTTAAATACGTATAATTTAATTAATAGATGAAATGACTTTTTTGACAGGAATCTAGTAATACAATTTCCAACTAGATTGTGAATTTGTGTTGTTTAAAATGCACTTCTAAATGTATAAATGAATTCAACACCCAAAAAACCAGTGAACTTTGCAAATTAAACAATTTAAACCTGTGATTTTTAAAAATATTTATCAAATTTTTGGCAAAATTGACCAAAAAAAAATGTTGAATAAGCATTAACTCATTTATTAAAAATCCTAACTTTTTTGGTGTTCAAGTTTCAATGCTAAGGAAGATTGCTACCAAATCATGTGTTTTTTATAATAATTAAAGGAGAAGTCTATCGAGACAACAATTTCACCCCAACAAGGAATTTGTCATTAGAATCTAGCAAAAAAATTTCAAGAAATATGACCGTGGGAGTGCTTGAATCGTTTTTTATGATGGAAATGGATTTAGCACTATCAAAAACACCTAAGACACCCAAAATTTTGAAGCTTGACAGTTGTAACCCAAATTTCCAAAAAAAAATCATTGTATTTTGTCGAATTTGTACCTAATTTTCCATTCTTTGGGCAAAAATTTCTTCTCCTTAAACTACCATATAATTAAATATGTATTTTTTTCAAAATATAAAGAAATCAATAATTTGTTAAAATTATTTAGATAAAACCCAAATTCAAAACCTATTTGATACCATTATAATCCCCAAACTAATGCCACAACTCACAAACCAACCAATACCAGGAAACTTATGATTTGACCCGTCTATTATCGAGTTGTGCACAATCAACCAACACCACACAATGCTCCTTTCAATACAAAATAAAAGGGGTTAACAATAATTCATTGCTCAATGTTCAACATATTTATATTGTTGAGCAATCAATAAGCACTAATAATGTTGCATTAATATCAATATACCCCATGATATATATATCATCATCAAATTTCGAGAGGTCACGTGTTCACACCCATTAATAACAACCATGAGTGCCTTATGTGCCAATGAGGATCATGCAATTTGATTTCATGTTAATAATGATGAGATGAGTTGTAAATTGGGCAAGGGTATAAAAGTAAAATCAAATCTGAATTTTATTATTGGAAAATGAATTAAATAAATAGTATTATTGATGTAAAGTATATTTTTTATTAATTTTGCTTAAAATTTAATGAATATTTGTTAAATTACAAGTTTGGGTTGTGCAATCTGCACAATCCAAGTGTTTCAAATTTTCAAGGTGTTGAATTTATTTATGGAATTAAAAATATATTTTAAACAACTAAAAGTTATAGTCTTATCCACAATTATATTATCAAATTTCGACTAAAAACCTAAAAAAATAGAATAATTAGACAATGTCTAATTATCGTAGTGCATTTAATGCAACATTGTTAAATGTATAATATTTTTGTTGTTATTACATGTTGACATTGAACTTATGTTTATTTTGTTACTTTTGGTTAGTTACTTACATTTTTCTTATTTCTTTGCAAAGCAATTATTATACCTTTTCATTTATAAGTTAAAGTTCTTTGACTTTACATATATAAATTTTAATGACATTTTAAATTTTAAAATGATGATGATAATGATGATTAAACATCCACTAGAACCAGTCAAGTCCCACTAGCACGACTAGTTGAGGATGGGCCTCGTCAACAAGGCAACCCAGGATCAAACCTCACGGGGGTGGATGTGCCCTATGGTAGGGGGAGGAGACATGCTAAAAAATTCAGTTAGCTAAGGGCTGGTGTGGCCTAGGCCAGGTGCGATCTCCAGGTGACTTTGACGGCTTAGATACCCCTGGGTCGCAGCTCCTCAAGACACATATCAAGCTTGGAGGATCACAGACAACTTGACAAAAAAACAAAAAAACATCCATTAAGACCAATATTGATCCGAACTTATGCAAGAACACAACAAAATAGAGATATACACATAAATACAAAGATGCAGAATAAATAAAACTTCATTTCATTAATATCAAAGCACTGAACCCCGGATGCGGGTGCCAGAGGATCGCGGGAGGATGAGCCACATGGCTCCCATGTGATCGAGCATGCGACAAGCCATGCAGATTAATACCCCTAGCTCATCCGCCGTCAAATCGTTAATAAGGTGGGGAGGTAGTTCAGGGCATTCAATGCTGCCATGGTTGACAGGATGGCGAGGCTCAAAGGAGGCATCGAGAATTGGCATGGCATTATATACCTGGTCGGGATCGGCTTCACGCCACTGTTCCGCGAATTTAACGGTAAGACAGGATTCTGGAAGCCGAGGGCTCAGAGGTGGGGGAAAGCCTGGTGCTGGCCGAGGCGATTGCCATCCCAGGTGGCCCTCAATCTTGGCTCTTAGCACCTTGTTAAGGCCACAGTGCGCAGAGGTTCAGGCGCAGAAACTCGGAAGGCGAATCTGGAGGGAGGAAGGTGGCGGTCTGAATCTGGAGGGAGGAAGGTGGCGGTTGCAGAAAATCTTTGGCGGTGGGCGAATAAACCAGCCATGGCTTGGCTTCGCCACAGGCAGCCATGTCGGAGAGGATCAGAAAGGGGCTCTACTCGAGGTCGAGGACGAGGACGGGCCGACAGGGAGCATCACCATTGTTGCTGCCAATTCTGCCATCGTCGCGCCGAGGTCGCTCCTCTACAAGCCGAGCAATTCGTGGAAGTCAGTGGGGCGAACATGGAGGGGCCAGCTCTCCCAGCATTTGGGTCTGTGGTCTTCACCCTGGGGAAGATGGGAGATTCTCATGGGGTTACAGCGCACGTCTCAGTGCTCTTCACGAAAACACCTGAAGCAGAGGGCGAGGGTTCTCCACCAGAAGAGGAAGCTCCTCCCCCAGACATACCAGTTCAAGAACAATCCTTGCTTCCTCCAACAATCGAGGCCACGACCTCAGGAAAAGCAGTCAGGGAAGACCCTTCCACCTCTCAAGCAGCGAGGGCTCAAGATGCCGCCAAATGGGCAGCTATGTGGGAAGGCATTCCTGAAGGGCAAGGTTGGTGTACAATCGTCGAGGAGAAGCCACCCGAGGGGGCTTAACCCTCCCCAGCACGCCCCAGACATGGCGACCCTCTCCCAATTCAGGTCCAGCATCTGTTTAATTTTGTTTTTTCATAGCTCGGGTATCATCCCGCTCTGGTCTTATGCAATCTCGGATAAATGTCCAGTTTGTAGCATCTGTAGCGTTGGTTAATGTCTGCGTGTCGGTTCTTGGCTATCTCAGTTAGGACAGAGAAGACCGCCCCTGCGTGGGCTGGTTTTGTTTTGAGCCTCAGTCATGTCATTTTGACTTTTTTGGATCAATCTAATGCACCTGAAGGTCGCTCAGAGGTTTCCTTGTCGAATGACTCCCCTGCGTGGGAGATTTTGAAACGTTTAGCTAGAACCGTGGCATCTCTGTCGGCCATGGATTTCATGATAATTCCAGCTACGCTGCTTGTAATTTCTTTTCTGTACATATAATAGAATTTTAGACTTTTTACCGAGAAAAAAAAAATATCAAAGCACTGAAATATGCTTACATACAGAAATGGAAATAAAGTAGCTCGGGTGATGGTAGATTATCTCTGAGAAGAGATGCAGCAACTACATGATCTGAAATGGGGTACTAAAGGCTTTTTGTCAGCTTACAAGAACCTCTCCCACTCCAAAACTTATATATTCCCAAGATCTATCTTATGCTTGATAAATGCGGAATTAAATAACTTGAAAGAGGTGTATGTTTGTGTTTATTTTTAAATTGTTCAAGTGCTTATGTTCATTTGCTTATGCTGAAATAAAACTGAGACAACAGTAAATAAAAGCAGCAAATAAACAAAAAAATAAGACAACAATATAATATGGAGTTCACCCTGATATCTTGGGCTACATCTCCTTGAGCTCTAATCAACTCGACTAGGCTCTTTGGGATTATGGCTTAAATTATTTTACAAGCTCCACGCTCAACTCCATTGGTTTACACTAAACCTATGGGTTTAGAAATACCATCTTATCCTGTTGGTTGTCCATACTTTGCAGACAGATCTAGGCTTCTCTGGACTTGACTCCTTCAGTCAGTGCTCTGAGCTTATTGAGCTTCTGGCCTCTCTAACTCCCTTAGAATTTTGTATTGTCTCTGGAACTCCTTCTTCTATCTTCAGCACACTTTGGACACCAATAACAGCTTGATCATTTCGACCCTTTGTTGTTCTGAAGCTTCATCACTGTTGCATGGCTCTTAGAAGTCTTCAGGATTTTCTGAACTCCATCTCAATGGATTCAGCGGTCCCTTACAGTCACCTCGACTATTGGAACCTTGAGAATGAGCACTGGCTCTATTCTTTGCAACTGCCTCCAACCTCTAGAAACCTCTGCTTCTGCTCTCGGCTCTGGCTCTTAACTTTGGCTCTCGGCTCTGGCTCTGGCTCTTGGCTCTAGCTCTCACTCTCGGCTCTGGCTCTTTGCTCTTATGAGCTTTTGGGTTCGCTTGACCTCCAAGCAACCCTTTCTCAATTGAGCTCTCTAGTTTCGCTCGACCTCCAAGCAACTCCCAAGCTCTGGTGGCTCTGCCTCTATCAGCTCTCTGAAGGGACAAAAACTATATTCTTCGCTTGGCTCTCTAGCCTTTGAAGAATCCTCTGACTCTGCGGCTTCCTGTCCGTTTCTCTGTGTGTAATCATCCCTCTGTCTCTTCGACTAGCCCTCTGGCTCTATGGCTCTCTGGCTCTACGACTGGCCATATGGCTCTGTGGCTAGGTGGCTCTCTATGTATAACGCATTCCTGTTACAAAACGCTTGTTTACAACATAGCACAGGTGATTCAAGAATAGGGACAGTTACAAAGGAATTGGGACCTTTCTTCAAGTGAAAACCCAAAAATGGAACAAAATTCCAATACACAGAAATATATCGGAAATACACTATTGGGCACAAAATCCAGACTTCAAATAGAATGCAACCGCATCTATAAACCTATCGGGTCTGCCATTCCATCGCAATCACATTTCGTATTGGCCAAAAACCCAATACACAGGAAATACAAAGAAATCCCGCATTTTTGAATTTCAAATATTATGAAATCGCGTCCATAATTCCCATTGAGTTTGCCCTTTATTGGCATATCGCAATCGCAATCGCAATGTGCATTGGGCCTTTGTATCGGGGATCACCGATCGCCAATCAAATCAGGACCATCCATTCTTTTTCTGATCCAACGGCTGATATTGCACATCGCATATCATTATCGCATTGACCCTTTGTATTAGGGATCACTGATCGTCGATTGTCGATCACTCCAATCAGATCTTGATCATTAATCTGACTCCTCGATCTGACGATCGATATCGCATAATGGCATATCACATCAGCATATCACATATGTAATGGCCCGAGGATTCTTTCCATATACCATGGACTGCGCTGACTCGATCCGCCGATCTGATCCCGTTTTATCACAATCGGCGCCGCCTGGATCTCGATATCTCGCGAAGGCCTACCTTCGATGCGATATGTCGGAGATCACTATCGAGGGAGTCCTTTCGCCTTTGGCCTGAGTCTGCCCTTTGAACCTTCCGATGCGATTTTTCCCATATAAGGCCTTAAGCCCATTCTTGTAAGAATTTGCCTCCTTTTCAAAGGACAATGGAAAACTTCTTTTTACAATAACTTCATCATCCGAAGTCCATTTTAGCCCATTCAAATTGCAGTATATTCAGAATGACGAGATCTATGCAATGGGACTATTTCCAAGAGCATTCCCTATACTTTCATTTTCCTCTGTGAGGAACATTTTAGACTTAGAAGTCTAAGTTAGATCCATTTGGGATCACGCCTTCCCACTAAAAAGCTTTTGGTCTCCAAAAGTCTGATATACTGATCTGAATAGTAGATGAGGGTACAACACCCTCTTCTTTCAGCCTTCATACACTTGCCTACATGGCTAGTTCCTCTGAACCAAAGCCTTTGACCACTTTCCTTCCTAGATGTACTGGTCCTCCTGGGAAGAACTGTCTTCCTCCTTGACTTCCTACAGAACTCCTACTGAGAAGGTCACAGAAGGTAGTTTGAACTTCTCTACCTAGATCATTGATCCAAGGTGGCTCAAACCAATGTGAAGTTACATCTGCTTCACAGAATTTTCATTTGTACCTGTTTGAGATACTATCAACAACAACTGTTAGCAACAACAAGATTATAGACAACAGCTGGATGGCATAAACTCTTGCGTCAACAAAAGAAACATATTTCACATCTTGTGAACACCTCCATGTCTTTACATCTGCATACAAATGATTGACTAGATAACAAGCCAACAAAACATGTCTTTAAGACAATTGACCCTTCAAGTCAAGCATGTAGAAAAGATCTCAAGGATTCTTTTCAAAAGATGAAACACTTCATCATTATCTTCATCTTGAAAACCAAATCAACTTTTTCCAAGTCAATATTGCATTACATGCATGTTTGAAACAAAGTAATCAACCCTTCAAGTTAATCACACATACATGTTTAAATACAAAGAAATCATCAACATCCCTATGTTCATGCACATCATTCTTATGCATGCATTTCATCCTCAACTTTCTCTTAAGCACAATGTACTTTCGAAGCTGAAATGAATATAATGTTGCAGCAATAAAGTGAGTCTCCTACTCAACTTTTCCATTCACCTTCTTGGTAAAAACCCGCAACCTGCATCTCATTAACAAAGAAATGCATTCTATTGATTTGATGCATTTTCAAAAGACATGCAATCTTTAATTGGATAAGAACTCTAACCATTTCTTACAAATCCACTTCAAAGGTCCTTCCTTTGTCTGCACATCAGCATCAACATGTGAATCATCCTGAAACACATCAATCATGGAAACTTCCTTTCCATTCCTGCCATTCTCTCTTTCCACCTTCTCCAAGTTTCGTGGAAACATTGTTGGTTTCAGAATCCAACATTTTGCAGCAATGTGTCCTTGCTTATGGGAGTAAGTGCAACACATGTGCATCCTCGTGACAACATGATTTGCCTTGTCCAATGGACCTTCGACTTCTTGCTTCTTTTCCTTCAAAAGTTTCTTGCATGTGGCCATTCTCTTCCAACATCTAGAAACATTATGGTTAACCAAATCACAAAAGGAACATGCAATTATTTTCCAATGCTTATATGGAAATTTATCATGCTGAACATAATCAAAAGGAATATGGTTAGAACCAAATTTATACCTTTCTCTTTCACCTTTATTGCCTTCATGAGGAGGTGAATTAAATGAAGAAGCAGCTCCCTTCGGAACACCATCAACCTCTTCAATGGTTTCAGAGTTTCCACAACTCTCTGGTTCAAGTGCATGCTTATGAATACCTGCATCTTGCAAATGATGTTTCAAGCTATTGCATTCCCCATGAATACAATCTTTACACTCTTGAGGTAGAAGACCTGCAATGAAACTCCTTCTTGGAGCTGTTTCAATGGTCTTCATGGCAGCTTGGGAACTTTCTCCATAAGATTGTCCAAAGCCAAGACCCAAATACTTAGGCCTTTCCTCAACTATTATTGGCTCAACAATACCCTGTGCATGTTTGCCCAAGCCTTTTCCTTCATAGCCCATATTGGACATTAACTTGGAACCTATGCCTCTGGTATGTTTTTCAAAAGAACCAATATAATAATTCTTAGAGGAATTTGAAGACAAACAGGAATTGTTTACCTCTTCTTCAAGTTGATACTTGACTAAGGCTTCTTTGGCAACAAAGAGTTGTATCTCAAAATCATGCATCCTTTTCAGGTTCATATTTGCAATATGAAGTTGCCCTTCCACTTCCTGCAATTTGTTAGAAAGCAACTACTTCTCTTCCTCCATAGAATTCAACTGCTCTCGAAGTCCAACACTCATTTCTCTCATCATATCCATCATGATGAACAATTCTTGCTTCTTGTCTTCATCGAAGAATCTTGTGATGAAGGAGGGATTTGAGGACTCACTTGTAGAAGTTGTCATTATCAAAATGAACAAAAGAACTTCAAACAAGATTAACAAAGAGCTTATTCAAGCAACCTTTTGCAACAAACCTCTTGTGCTTCAAGGATTGCTTTGAGGTCCTTTGGGATAAGAAGAATGCCTTCAACCCTTCTTCCTTCTTGTCCTCTCCTAGACTTAGCTAATAGTAGCTTTCCCTGAACCTTTTGCAAACTCAAACAACTGTGAGTTTACAAACAATCAAACAATCAATCCTTGGCTGTTTAAACACCTTTCAAGTTAAGCAAGGAAATATATTGCTTTGTCAATCAAGCATTATGATCTAATATCACCTGCATCATGCTACCATCTACTCTGGTATAACCAGTTCTGATACACCTTCTTTGAAGGTGGGGTTAATCAACCTAATGCTCTGATACCACCTGATCTGAAATGGGATACTAAAGGCTTCTTGTCAGCTTACAAGAACCTCTCCCACTCCAAAGCTTATATATTCCCAAGATCTATCTTATGCTTGATAAATGCAGAATTAAATAACTTGAAAGAGGTGTATGTTTGTGTTTGTTTTTAAACTGTTCAAGTTCTTATGTTCATTTGTTTATGCTGAAATAAAACTCAGACATGTTTGCCGGATAAATCGATCTTGCAGACAAGACCGATCTCCCTAGTATCAGAAGATAGTCTAGCAACAAACAGACAAACAAACCTATCTTTCTCTAGACATATCTGATTTATAAGTAAATACTACAAAGGTGTTAAGATCCTACCTTAGATCGAGTGCTTGTTCGTAGTAGTCATTCTCTAGTCGCTCAAAAGAGTTATCTTTGAAGACCAGCGATCACAAACAAGAAAACATTAAATAGCACCTGCATAGCAAATATTATAAATCATGCCTATTATGGTGATCAAGAAATCCATAAAATAAACCATGAATTAACAACTTATTGAGAAAAACAAATATATTTGTATTAACTTTGAATAGTAGAAGAACCTTACAACCTTTTCAGCCTTGATGTTGAACAAGTTCTTCCTGGGGTCCGAAACAGGGATTTCCTTTACTTTGACAAGTCTTGCACTCTTCCAAATGAGATTCATAGAGGTATGTAATCTCTCCTCATAAAAAATCCACTAAAGAAGACTAAGTTCCAACAGCATTTTACCTCAAAAAATACTAAGCTTCTAACCTTCTATTAACCAGCTCAATGCTTCTTTTTATAGTGCAGAGGAGGAGGTTACAGTTCCACCTATGAAGGGATAGAATCCTCCTTCAAAGGAATAAGCTCCTCACATCAAGGGGTTAGTTCCTTAAGGCATGGGATACATGAACCTTAAAAGAGCGAACTTGCCACCTCAAGATTCCTTCCAGAAGCTTATAGAAATAACTGAAAGTGAGTTTTTCAGAATATACTTGCGCCTTTTTAACTTTTACAGGGGTTTGCACCTTTAACACAGAGACAATGCGGTCAGGTGCACTAGAGACATGACCATTAGGTGTGGGACCACAGGTAAGACAAATTGAAAGTGCGGAACCAGAGTTTTAAAAACTTTTGAGAGCTTTTCTCTTATTTTCAAGGCTTGATATGAGGAATTTATGTTTTAAACTTGCAGAGGAGGAAAGTATGAGTGGTAATGAACTCACACAGATAGCAGAATGTCAAGGTGACAATCTTTAGTGCAACAAGACAACAATAAATAAAAGAAACAAATAAACAAACACATAAGACAACAATATAATATGGAGTTCACCCTGATATCTTGGGCTACGTCTCATTGAGCCCTAATCAACTCGACTAGGCTCTCTGGGATTATGGCTTAAATTATTTTACAAGCTCCATGCTCAACTCCATCGGTTTACACTGAACCTATGGGTTTAGAAATACCATCTTATCCTGTTGACTGTCCATACTTTACAGACAGATCTAAGCTTCTCTGGACTTGACTCCTTCACTTAGTGCTCTGAGCTTCTTGAGCTTCTGGCCTCTCCGACTCCCTCAAAATTCTGTATTGTCTCTGGAACTCCTTTTTCTGTCTTAAACACACTTTGGACACAGCAACAGCTTGATCATTTCGACCCTTTGTTGTTCTGAAGCTTCATTACTGCTCCATGGCTCTTAGAAGTCTTCAAGATTTTCTAAACTCCATCTCAATGGATTCAGCGGTCCCCTACAGTCACCTCGACTATTGGAACCTTGAGAATGAGCGTTGGCTCTATTCTCTTCAACTGCCTCCAACCTCTGGTGGCCTCTGCTTCTGCTCTCGGCTTTGGCTCTTGGCTCTGGCTCTCGGCTCTGGCTCTGGCTTTGGCTTTGGCTCTGGCTCTGGCTCTGGCTCTTGGCTCTGGCTCTCGGCTCTGGCTCTTTGCTCTTACGAGCTTCTGGGTTCGCTTGACCTCCAAGCGACCCTTTCTCAATTGAGCTCTCTAGTTTCGCTCGACCTCCAAGTGACTCCCAAGCTCCGGTGGATCTGCCTCTATCAGCACTCTAAAGGGAAAAAAACTAGCTTGTTCACTTGGCTCTCTGGCCTTTGACGAATCCTCTGACTCTGCGGCTTCCTGTCCATTTCTCTATGTGTAATCATCCCTCTGTCTCTTCGACTGACCCTTTGGCTCTTTGGCTTTGTAGCTCTATGACTGGCCATCTGCTCTGTGGCTATGTGGCTCTCTACATCTAACGCATTCTTGTTACAAAACGCTCGCTTACAGCGTGGCACAGGTGATTCAAGAACGGGGACAGTTACAAAGGAATCGGAACCTTTCTTCAGGCGAAAACCCGAAAACGGAACATAATTCCAATACACAGAAATATACCAAAAATATACTGTCAGGCGCAAAATCCGGACTTCAAATAGAATGCAATCGCATCTATAAACCTATTGGGTCCTACATTCCATCGCAAATCGTAATCGCATGGCGTATTGGCCAAAAAACCCAATACACAGGAAATATAAAGAAATCTCGCATTTCAGGATTTCAAATATTATGAAATCGCGTCCATAATTCCCATCGGGTCCGCCCTTTATCAGCATATCGTAATCGCAGTCGTAATGTGCATTGGCCCTTTGTATCGAGGATCATCAATCGCCAATCAACGATCAAATCAATATCATCCATTCTTTTTCTGATCCGACGGCTGATATCACACATTGAATATCACTATCACATTGACCCTTTGTATCAGGGATCACCGATCACCGATCGCCGATCACTCCGATCAGATCCTAACTATTGATCTGACTCCTTGATCCGATAGTCGATATCGCATCATGGCATATCGCATCAGCATATTGCATATGTAACGACCTAGGAGTTCTTTCCATATACCATGCACTGTGCCAACCCAATCCGCTAATCCGATCCTGCTTTATCATAATCGGCTCTGCCTGGATCCCGATATCACGCTAAGGCCTACCTCTGATGCGATATGTCGGAGATCGGTATCGGGTGATTCCTTCCGCCTTTGGCCTAAGCCTGCCCTTTGAACCTTCCGATGTGACTTTTCCCATATAAGGCCTTAAGCCCATTTTCGTAAGAATTTGCCTCCTTTTCAAAGGACAATGACAAACTTGTTTTTACAATAACTTCATCATTCGAAGTCCATTTTAGCCCATTCAAATTGCAGTAGATTCAGAGTGACGAGATCTATGCAATGGGACTATTTCCAAGAGCATTCCCTGGACTTTCATTTTCCTCTGTGAGGAACATTTTAGACTTAGAAGTCTAAGTTAGATCAATTTTGGATCACTACATGCCTCTGGACTGTGTTACAATGAGGCTCTAAGGCCTATTTATTATTGAAAAACAATGAAAAACCCTAAACATCCAAAAACCTAACCCTAAGAGATGAAGTGCCAAAATTGTGGGTCTCGTTTGGGTAAATTGGTACATCAATTTCCCAGGGTCGTAACTTTGGCGTATGATCTTCATTCGGCTACCATAATACCTTGTTTCAAAGATGTCGAAGAGAAGGCCAAAAACAAACTAGTACACCAATTTGAGACTTTTCTAGTCTCTCTATTTTCTCTAAAAAAATCTTTTAGTCCCTCAAAACGGCTCTGAAAGTTTAGGACCCGAAAAATTGCCAAAAATAGTATGTTGTGCTACAATTAAGGAAACTGAAAAGAAACAACAGTGGGGGTCCAAGTGGAACAGGTGGGAAACTGCCTATATCCACCTGGATCAAATATGGTCTATTGGGCATTAAGAAGGTAAGAAGTTAATCAAAATTCTTTAACATATTATTTCTAGGCTTAAAGAGGAGTGATACAGGCGTTTCTAGATCACCATAGTTTTGCTGCCTTAATAGACCAAGAGGGTTGGTAGTGTGACAAATATTTTGAAAACTAGAACAGATTTAACTATAAGTCAGGCAATCAAAGAGAGTTGTTTTCATGTTCAACCCTCTCAGTAATACACAGGTGACAAACTCTTTCTTCCCATAGCGTTTTGGGAGTATACCAACGCCAATTTCACAATGAAGCTCATTAGAATTAGTTCTTATCTTAGCAATGTTAATTTTAGTCTTAACACTAGTCAAAAACAAATAAATAATTATGGTTTTCAAGATTGGGGTTGATCACCTCCTTATAATATCTTAGTTTCATTTTTCCCTCTAACACAATGTTGCTTCATAAATTCTCCTTAAATTTGGAAGTGTAACAACCCTAGTCAAAATTCCATGTAATAAAGTTAATAAAGGCAAAATAATAACCAAGGCCATGGGACATTTATTCCAAGCTGAATGTTGGTCAAATCATCCTAGTGTGGGTGTTAATTTGGTTTATTATGGCTAAGGAAACTGACAAAGGCAAAGGCTTTGGAAAGGCAGAGTGGCATTAATTGGCATTTTATTTATGAAAATAATGGTAATTAGGAGAAAAGGAAGGTGAAAGTTCACAAGTTGCATGTGAGGAGGAAAATGAAGGAAAATAATGGAAAATTGAAGAAAATAGTAACCTCATTAATAAAAGGGTTTCTAAGTATTAGTTGGTACCTTTTTGTCAGTTCAGTTTGGAGCTCTATCTTTCTACTCTCTCACACACTTTTGGACACTTAGAGAATTCTTGGAGCACTCTAGCATTGGAAAAAGGAACGCAAAGGAAGGACAAAGAAGGCATAGTGAAGCAAAGATCAAGCAAGGAAGAGAAGGATCAAGAAGCTACAATGAGATTACTTGTAGGTATCAATTTGCATGTGTGATTTCCTTGCTAGGTGTGGCATACATGGTAAATGCATGTGTGTTCTTGGTTCCTTTGCTATCATTGGCATGGGTTTTGCTAGGTGTGACAGTGTTCTTCAGCCTTGCCTTGCCATTTTTTGATATCCATGGTGTGGTGGGTTCTCTTATATATGGCTGAGCTGGATTGCCTGATGGATTCAAAGCTGAGTGGAGTGGTCTCAGGATTATTCGCAAGGCCTAGGAATCCCAATATGGGATACACAGTAAAGTCTGGTTGTGAACACCTCGATTGAGCCTAGGAACCCTTTGACCGGTGAATGGTGAGATACATGGTAAATCTCAGTGGTGAATAACCTTAACTGGGCCTAGGAATCCCTTGACCGATAATGGTGGGATACACGGTAAAGCCCAGAGGGTGGTGACCTCGTAGGAGTAGGAATCCTTTGACCTGCAATGGCGGGATACACAGTAAAGCTGAGAGGTTGAGATAGACAAATTCCTCACAGTTTAGGAGGCATCCATGCATGTTAGGGCCAAGTGATTGGGTGGGGATTGCAGTAAAGTCTAGTTCTATTGGTGAGGGTTGAGGTGGTTTGGCCTTGGGAAGCCCTGGTTGGTTTTCTTGTAAGTCCCGCATTCATGCTTGGAATATGGCATGGGGGTGATTGGCTGAAAGAAAGATTTGGTTTAGCCCAATCTATGGTTGGGTGGTTCATAGAATTCCCATAACTAGTTGGCTTATGCATTCATTAATAAGAGCTCTTTCTCTGTTGTATTTCATGTGTAAATGTATTGGTTCATATGTGATTCTTATGGTTGTTATATACTTGTTATTTATGTTGGTTACATGCTGGTATGAGTATGTTTTATGACAAACTTGAGGTATGGATCTCATCATGTTTTGATTAGAAAATAAATGTACAAAGAATATATGACCTAATGGATGATAATGCAATTATTGTGATAAGGCATCAATACTTCTTTACAAATCTCAGAGAAGTACGAGACCCTTATGCTTAGAATTGTTGTTATGACCTGTAGATTACATATTTGTGGCATGTTTGATGAAATTCTTATGATGGCTAGTAGGGATCAGATCAAGTACTTGCACCAGTGATTGCATTAGTAGCCTTATTCCTTTTTTATTTATCATTTTTGAAGGTTTAATGAAGATTTGGGCAATGGCATGAGACCTATCCCTTAAAAGTAGCTCAAAATTTGAGGTCGTTGGCTCAGAAATGGCTGAAAAAAGTCCATAGTCATTGGCATGCTGATGCAGGAGCATTCAACCCAAGGAAAATCATTGTATTTTAGTAGACATAGGGGCTCATGTATTTTAAGGAAGTTGGATTCCTAAGTGTTGAAATAATGTAATATTTAGGTTTTTTAGTGAGTAGGATAGGAATTAATTAGATAATGTGAGATGATTTTAAATGCTCTCGAATGAAGGAGAACATGAGTGGTTAATAATGACAAGAGAGTTAGAAGTCAATTATAACTCTTAAGGTAGTTTCAAGATTCGAGAAACTAGAGAGGACATTTAGGAGTCAGTTCAGTAGATTAAGGATCTAAACCAGGAAATTGGTTATAAAGTCCTATGTATAAATGTAAGCCTACGGGCAAAGTGTAAGGAGAGGAGGCCATTAATATTGAAGATCAGGCCCGAGAGACAGAGAGTCTCGATATGTAATTATTTGTTTATTTATCAATACAGAGGTTTATCCCAAACTGTATATGTGTGTGTGTGTTACGGGTATTGATAGATTGAATTGTGTGTGAATTCTTAGGCTCTGTAATAGGGGTTGCAGGCAGAGTTCTGTAGAACACACAGAGGGAGAGAATGATTCAGAGGAATCATAATGAGTCTTTAAATCCAATTGGAGGATCAGAGCGGAGCTTTGGAGAGACAACGATGTGAGGATTTGCAGAAGTCAAGCTTAGGGGTGAATTAAGCAGCAGAATAGCAGAAGGACGAGAACCTTTGAAGAAACTTGAACCACGGAGAAAATGTTGAAGAAATAGTGTAAAACATAAGTAAATAGAAGAGTAGAGAAGTGAAGAGGTGATGTACAGCAACCATTGGATCTTATAGATCAACAGGCAGGATCAATTCACATGGTGGAAAAGCACAAAAGATAGTCGGCTACAAAGCGGTTTTTATACAGGAAAGTAGTATTTCGGGAGGCCTCAAACCCATAAGTGGTATTGAAGGGTGAGCCTCGATTCCATTCATCAAGTGACACGTAGCAGCGAAGAGGAGAGAGGAAACATATTTTTGGGCAGTTAATCCTCGTGCATGTTTCTCACCCGAAATATTTGTGAACCGTTAAATCTGTCACGAGTTGATTGACGGTGGAGGATTGTCGCGCAAGTTTGATTGTTCAAGCCAGCGACAATCATTGGATCGAGATCCAGATCAATGGTCCTAGTTTGATCTGCGATCGGAGGGAGAATGGAAAGTGCTGCGGAAATGGCTTGGGAGTGCGGACCTAACGATCTATAGATGTGGCAATAATCCTTTTGAAGTCCGGCCTAAGCATTAAGCGTGATCAAAGATCAGAGAAGGCAGAGCGCAGTGGAAAGGATTGAAGCCACGAGACGAACCCGACAGAAAAGTTCTGAAAGGTTATGTTATCGCATATCAGGGATGCTAGGAGTGTGTAGTGTGGTCGCGGAGAATCGCGATTGCAATAAGTGATAAAGGGAAACCTCAGAAATTGTACAAGGACTTTAAAAAAGGGCGGAAAAGGTATGTTACAATGGAATTATATTACAAAGGGTTTATAATAGAAATAAGCATCCATATGAGGTTTCTATGTGGAAGTCCAAGTATAAGTGGGTGTGGCTATTATGCGAGGCTTAAGGGTTAATCAAGATTTATAAGGGTTAATGAGTTCTGATAGAAAGGATATTAAATAAGGGTTAGACTATGGTTGGTTAGTCTATAAATCATTCCGTAAAGATTAAGAAAGGGGGCCTTAACCATTGATGGTTGAAGATTTGACTCCTTAGAGAGTTAAAATCCTGGGACAGATAGGACTTATGCATTTGACATGCATACTGTGGGTGTAAGCGGGGGTAACCCTACATCATTTGGCATCAGAGCAGAATTGTAATTGAACAATTGGTGTTAAAACAGAACAAATAAATTCTATGTGAAAGGATTGAGAAAAATTTATGTTTTAAGAATTTTATGCAGGCAAGGAAGGATCAGATTCTAATCTGACAGAAAGTAGGCACACAAAGGTGATGTGTAGCAGAACTTGCAGATACAAGAAACAGAGGACAACCCATTCAAGGTACAGGTGGAATGGTGGAACAAGATCATGCAGAGATCTTGAAGGTGAGGTGATATGTTCTATTTTGATTTGTACATTGATGCACAAATAACAACAAAATAAGGTGAGAAGGTTGCAACATCTAGAGCAAGCAGTGCTTGAATTGGTTCTAGAGGAAAGAACCAGAGAAATGCTAAGAGACTAAGCTCAGAGGAGAGAAGCTTAGTAACGCATATGTAGCAAGAAGAAAACTTGTTACTACAGAGGTAGTGTTGCAGCTCACAGAGGCAATTCCACAAAGGATATGGATAGAATTGCTAAGTAATGAAGGAACTTGGTAAGACTTTCTAAGTGAAAGAAGAAGTGGTAAAAACCAAGTATTTCATTGTGATTGAAATACAAGAGGACAATTGTGTTCTTGAGAAGTGCAGATGAGTTGAAGCCTAGAAGGAGCAGAGGGAAGTGCTCAAAGGAGGTTCCAGAGATAGAGAACCAAGTGCTTGCCAAAAGGCCAAGTACAGAGGAAAGTTTGGTAGGTAATTTGCAACAAGGAGGACTTGTTGTTGCAGAGGCTTTAATGCAACTCATAGTGAGTGAGTAAGGAGCTCATGGAAAGAGAGGAGAAGAAGATGGATACTAATAGTCATAGCAGAGGTTCTAAGGAAGACCACAACAGAAGAAAGATGAAGAAAGAGGATGCCAAGGCAAATGGCGAGAGGATGAGTCAAGAGAAAATTGACAAGGAAATTGCAGAGTTAAAGGAACAACTCGATGCATTAAGGAAAATACTTGATGAAAGCCAGAGACTAGGTTGGGTCTTGAGGAAGAAGCCAATGAAGTGGCATAAGCTGTAGACAAGGCTACAATAGAGGCAAGTAAAGTGGCTGATGGAAAAACTAAGAGAAGTTGAGTTGGAAATGAAAATGGAAGTGTCCATTTGTGAAGCAGAATAGGGTGAAGTTTTGAGTGAATATGAAGACTTGAAGATGAAAACTTCAAGTGAGTCCAAAGGGTCACATGGTTTAAAATCTGACAATTTGTGTGTGTTTGCAGGTGAACACATGTAAAGAAGGAAAATTTGCTGATATTGTCATAAAGGAGGAAGAAGACAAGCAAAATCTAAATTTTGTTCTCGAAGAAGATGAGATAGATAGGTCTTATATATAGTTGGGAAAAGATATCAAGCAACCAAGTGAAGGGCTTGAGAAGATTGAGGAGAAGACCATCAAAATATTCCTAAGTCATGAAAAGGAATTGGAACAACAGGATGAATTGGTGATTGAATCATCAGATGAGATCATGAGGTCTTATGGTTTTACAATTGACAGGTTGTGTATGAATGCAAGTATTGCAGAAGACAAACCATTTTATGGAAATGTCTTGAATGAAGCTGAAATTTTCCAAGTAAGGTATGATGATGTCTGCCTTTCAAAGGAAGATCAAGTTGAGTTATTACAACAGAAGGAGTTCATAAATTCCATGCTTAGTGGAGGAAATCTCTTCAGTAGGGATGAGATAGCCATGGTAATGAAGAATTGATTTTCTTAAATGATCAAAGGGAGAGTGATTTGCAGACATCTAAAACTATCAAAGAGATAGAGGATCAAAATAATATTCCAATCAAGAATGAAGAAATAGTGTTAATAAGTTATGCTTGTGACAAAGAAGAATATAGTGAGGATTGTACAGAACTTTTGGGAGAAATTCCAAGTGAGATGGCAAATTTGTGGCAGGAGTTAAGTCTTTTGGAGAAAAGGCTAGAAGACCAAAAAGTAAGTGTTCAGGTTGTAAAATCAGAATTGAACGAGAATGAAGAAGTTCACTACAGTGGACAAGAGCAGGAAGACATCATTAGAGCAGATGATGTGAAGGAGACTAGCTGACAGTCTCATGAATTCTTTTGAGAATTCAAAACAACATACTGATGTGCTGACAGAGGAGAAAGAAACAGAGAAGCAAATTGAATTGTTGCCAAAGGAAGAAAAGGCACAGAAGCCTTATGTTTTTTATTTTAACAAGTGTTTTGTGAGTTTAGGTTTAGTTGCAGATGCTGGAGGAAATTTGGCATAGATGAGCAGCCAAATAAAAGAAAGAAGATTATGTGGAAGAATTTAATACATTGAATAGAGATGCTCAATTGGTGGAGAGAATGCTTGAAAGTCATGATTCAATGCAGATAAAAATAATCATGAAAGAGGGTAAGGATGAAAGGGAGGCAATAAGCGTAGGAGTAAAAGAAAAAGTAAACCAACAACTACAAAGTGAAAGTAACCTACAGTAGTTTGAAGAGTTAGTGGACAACAACAACAACTTGAAGAGGAAGAAGTAAGAGGCAAAATATGAACCAGTCCAAAGATGAACTAGAAACAAAGATTGAAGAATTATGGCAGTTGATGATGAAACAATCCATGTGGAGGAAATTGATAGCAGCAGGAAGGATGATCAATCAGAACTTGAACCTGATTGACATGGAAAGGAAGATGAAACAGACATACAACAGCAACAAAGGTGCAAGGCCTTTGGGCAGCTACAAACTAAAGTTTGGGACCCTGGAGGTTTTCTATCAACTTATGACGATACATGATCAGGAGATCATGAATATTTTCTACTTTGCGAGTCTAATACAGGAGCATTCAACCCAAGGAAAGTCATTGTATTTTAGTAGACATAGGGGGTCATGTAGTTTAAGGAAGTTGGATTCCTAAGTGTTGAATTAATGTAATATTTAGGCTTTTGAGTGAGTAGGATAGGAATTAATTATATAATGTGAGATGATTGTAAATGCTCTTGAATGAAGGAGAACATGAGTGGTTAATAGTGACAAGAGAGTTAGAAGTCAATTATAACTCTTAAGGTAGTTTCATGATTCAAGGAACTAGAGTGGACATTTGGGAGTCAGTTCAGTAGATTAAGGATCTAAACCAGGAAATTGGTTATAGAGTCCTATGTATAAATGTAAGCCCATGGGCATAGTGTAAGGAGAGGAGGCCACTGATATTGAAGATTGAGCCTGAGAGATAGAGAGTCTCGATATATAATCAATTATTTGTTTATCAATACAGAGGTTTATCCCAAACTGTATATGTGTGTGTGTTACGGGTATTGATAGATTGAATTGTGTGTGAATTCGTAGGCTCTGTAACAGGGGTTGCAGGGAGAGTTTTGTAGAACATGCAGAGGGAGAGAATGATTCAGAGGAATCATAATGGGTCTTTAAATCCAATTGGAGGATCAAAGTGAAGCTCTGAAGAAACAACGATGTGAGGATTTGCAAAAGTCAAGCTCATGAGTGAATCGAGCAACAGAATAGCAGAAGGACGAGAACCTTTGAAGAAACTTGAACCACAAAGAAAACGCTAAAGAAATAGTGTAAAACATAAGTAAAGAGAAGAGTGGAGAAGTGAAGTGGTGATGCACAGCAACCATTGGATCTTATAGATCAATGGGCATGAGTGATTCGCATGGTGGAGGAGCGCAAAAGATAGTCGGCGACAAAGCGGTTTTTATACAGGAAAGTGGTATTTCAAGCGGCCTTAAAACCATAAGTGGTATTGATGGGTGAGCCTCGATTCCACTCATCAAGTGACACGTAGCAGCGAAGAGGAGAGAGGAAACCACTTTTCAGGTGGTTAATCCTCGTGCATTTTGCTCACTTGAAATCTTTGTGAATCGTCAGATTTGTCGCGAGTTAATCGACGGTGGAGGATTGTCGCGCAAGTTTGATTGATCAGGCCAGCGACAACCATCGGATCGGGATCCAGATCAATGGTCCTGTTTTGATCGGTGATCAGAGGGAGAATGGAAAGCCTACATAAATGGCTTGGGAGTGCGGACCTGGCAATCTATAGATGCTGGAGTAATCCTTTTGAAGTCTGGCTTAAGCATTAAGCACGATCGGAGATCGAAGAAGGCAGAGCGCAGCGGAAAAGATTGAAGCCATGAGACGGACCCGACGAAGTTATAGATGCAGGTCTAATAATTTGAGTTCCGGAAGGTTATGTTATCGCATATCGGGGATGCTAGGAGTGTGTAGTGTGGCCGCGGAGAGTCGTGATTGCGATAAGGGATAAAGGGAAACCTTGGAAACTGTGCAAGGGCTTTAAAAAATGGTAGAAAAGGTATGTTACAATGGAATTCTATTACAAATGGTTTATAATATAAATAAGCATCCATATGAGGTTTCTACGTGGAATTCCAAGTATACGTGGGTGTGGCTATTATGCAGGCTTAAGGGTTAATCAAGATTTATAGGGTTAATGAGTTCTGATAGAAAGGATATTAACCAAGGGTTAGACTATGGTTGGTTAGAGTGGCACTGGGAGGTAATTTCCATGTATTTCATCATAGGTTTGTTGAGGACATATGATTCCATCATGGTTGTGGTAGATAAGTTGACAAAGGTAGCACAATTCATTCCAATAAAATATACTTATTCAGCTAGTGATGTGGCACATGTATTCATCATAGATGTAGTGAGGTTGCATGGTGTTCCAAGGAAGATTGTGTCAGACAAGGATGCTAAGTTCAATTCCAAGTTTTAGAACGAGATGTTTGCAGGTTTGGGGACAAATTTGGCCTTCAACACAATTTATCATCCATAGACAAATGGACAGATAGAGAGGCTCAACAGGATATTGGAGGACATGTTGAGGATATATGTGATGCATCAAGAAAGGATATGAGGGGTGTACCTTCCGTTTGTAGAATTCACTTATAATAGTGGGTATCAAGAGTCACTGGGGATGGGTTTGTTTGAGGCACTGCATGGGCGGAGTTGTAATACTCCCATCAGTTGGAGTGATCCAATGAATAGGGTGTTGATAGAACCAAACATGTTGGTAGAGATGGAACATGAAATGCAGGTAATTAAGAAGAATCTAAAGGCAGCACATGACAACTAGAAAAGTTATGCAAACCATAACAAGATGTTTAAGGAGTTTGAGGTTGGGGAATAGGTGTACTTGCGCATCAAGCACAAGAAGAGCTCCTTGAGGATTGGATCATGTGCCAAGATGGCACCTCAATTTTGTGGACCTTTCAAGATTCTTGAAAGGATTGGAGCAATATCCTATCAACTTGTACTATCTCCAACAGTGAAAGTCCATGATGTTTTCCATGTGTCATTGCTTAAGAAGTATGCTAAAGATGTTGATCATGTGATTGACTGGTCTGTATTGCAGTTGGATCCAGATGGAGAATTATAGTCGGAACCTCAGTGTATATTGGAAAGAAATATTCTCATGCTTCAGAACCGAGCAATCGAGCAAGTTAAAGTGTAGTTGAAACATTTTAGCCCGATGAAGCCCCATGGGAGATGGCAAATCAGATGCGGGCTATGTAGCCTTCTTTGTTCGTTGGTTGAGCGAATTTTTTTGTTATATGTTTTAGTGTGATGTTTTGGTATATGTACACATGTATACAAATGTAAATATTGCCATGAGTTATGTTATAAAGCTCCAGTAAGCGGTATGGGTGTCATGTCATTATGGTTGTCATGTTGGCTTGCTTCTCTACGGGTTGATCATTGTAAATACTACAACAAGCTAAGTTATAAATCTCCATGGGTAGTATGTTTTGCTTACAACATTCTTGTTGGTTGTAGGTGTCATTGAACATCAAGGAAGGTGTTCCCCCAAGGGGGAGGGTTTTGTAATAGCCTTGGTCAAAATTCTAGGTGATAAAGTTAATAAAGGAAAAATAATAACCAAGGTCATGGGACACTTATTCCAAGTTGAATGTTGGGAAAACATCCTAGGGTGGGTGTTCATTTGGTTTATTATGGCTAAGGAAATTGGCAAAGGTAAAGACAAAGGATTTGGAAAGGCAAAGTGGCATTAATTGGCATTTTATTTATGAAAATAATGGAAATTAAGAGAAAAGGAAGCTGAAAGGTCACCAGTTGCATGTGAGGAGGAAAATGAAGGAAAAAAAGGAAAATTGAAGAAAATAGAGGCCTCATTAATAAAATGTCTTATGAAGATAAGTTGGTACCTTTTTTCCAGTTCAGTTTTGGAGCTCTGTCTTTCTACTCTCTCTCACACACTCTTGGACGCTTAGAGCATTCTTGGAGCACTCTAGCATTGGATAAAGGAAAGCAAAGGAAGGACAAAGAAGGCATAGGGAAGCAAAGATTAAGGAAGGAAGATCAGGATCAAGAAGCTACAATGATATTACTTGTAGGTATCGATTTACATGTGTGATTTCCTTACTAAATGTGGCATGCATGTGTGTTCTTGGTTCTCTTGTTGTCATTGGCATGGGTTTTTCCAGGTGTGACAATGTTCTTCAGCCTTGCCTTGCCATTTTTGGATATCCATGGTGTGGTGGGTTCTATTGTATTTAGTTGAGTTGGATTGCTAGATGGATTCGAAGCTAAGTGGGGTGGTCTCAGGATTATTCACAAGGCATAGGAATCTCAGGATGGGATACATGTTAAAGTCTGGTTGTGAACACCTCGATTGAACTTAGGAATCCCTTGACTGGTGAATGGTGAGATACATAATAAATCTCAATGGTTAATACCCTTTATTGGGCTTAGGAATCCCTTGACCAATAATGGCAGGATAGACGGTAAATCCCAGAGGGTGGTGACCTTTGAGGCCTAGGATTCCCTTGACTAGTAATGGTAGGATACATGGTAAAATCGAGAGGTTGAGACAGACAAATTCCTCACAGTTTAGGTGGAGAAGTCCGGAGGCATCCATGCTTGTGAGGGCCTAGTGATTCGGTGGGGATTGCAGCAAAGTCTGGTCCTATTAATGAGGGTTGAGGTTGTTTGGCCTCAAGAAGCCCTAGTTGGTTTTGCTGTAAGTCCCACATTCATGCTTGGAATAGGGCATAGGGGTGATTGGCTGAAAGAAAGAGTTGGTTCAGCCCAATTTATGGTCGGGGGGTTCGTGGAAGTCCCAGACCTAGTTGGCTTATGCATTTATTAATAAGAGCTCTTTCTCCCTGGTATTTCACGTGTAAATGTATTGGCTCATATTTTATTCTTATGGCTGTTATATCCTTGTTATTTATGTTGGTTACATGTTGGTATGAGTATGTTTTATGACAGACTTGAAGTATGGATCTCATCATGTTTTGATTAGAAAATCAATGTACAATGAATATATGATCTAATAGATGATAATTCAACTATTGTGATAAGGCATCAATGCTTCTTTACGAATCTCAGATAATTATGAGACCTTATGCTCAGATCTGTTGTTATGACATGTAGATTAAATATTTGTGACATGTTTGACAAAATGCCTGTCATGGCTAGCAGGGGTAATATCAAGTACTTGCACTAGTGACTGCATTAGTAGCATTATTCATTTGTTATTATCATTTCTGAAGGTTTCATGAAGTTCTGGGCAGTGCCCTGAGACCTAGCTTGAAAAGTGATTCAAATATGGGGTCGTTGGCTTAGAACTAGCTGAAAAAGTCGACAGTCGCAGCATGCTTTGTTGTGGGAGTGACTAGAAGGCCTTAGTCGCATGCATGGCTTGTCATGGGAGCGAATGAGGGTCCATATCAGTGAAATGTCAAGTTGTCTCAAGGGTTGGTCACTTGGAAGGGTTAGTTGGATTTTGAATGCTTTGTAGCATGTGTGGAAGGTCAGAATGGTTTTGTCTTGTCGGTTCCACTTCCTTAATTGTACATGGGGAGTTGAATCACACCATAGTAGCCTCTTATCACATGTTTACCCTAGCGGATCGATTAACTTGGGTAAATGTGGGAGGAGGGTGTTACAAGAAGTAATAACATTTTTTATATTATCCTTATCATGTAATATGATCTCCTCCTTTATTCCCTAATGGTCTAGCCAAGATTGGGAATCCTTATGCCATCCTCACTTGAGCCAAAGGTGGGTATCTTAGCTAGAGTTAGAAGCGATTTTAGGAAATCTTAGCTTCCATGTCATATAAATTCTTCTTATGCATGATATACCTAGTCATAGCCATGCTTTCAATAGGGGAAAAGCTAACTTCAATTAGAAGGATAGGGTAGGGAGTATATCCTTTAATATCAAGGTTCTTGTAACACCCTCCTCCCACATCTACCCAACCAACTGGCTGGTAGCGGTAAACATAAGACGAGAGGCCACTACGATAAGACTCAAATTCCTAGTTAACCTTAAGGAATTGGAGTTGACAAAACAAGACCTTACAGACCTCCCTCAAGTGTTTTAGGACCCCCAGGAGCTAATCCACCACTCTAGGTGCCCAACCCCTGAGTTAACCTAGAATTTCAATGAATTAAACCCAAAGTCACTCCCATGATAAGGCATGCATGAGACTAGAACCCTATAGTCGTTCCCACAATTATTACAAGGGAGAGACTACAGTGTTTTTCAGCCAGTTCTGTGCCAGAGATTGCGAGATTTAAGCCACTTTTCAGGGCTAGTCTCCAAACCAATGCCTAGAACTTGATGAGACTTTCCAAGACATTAAATGACACCAAGGAAAATCCTCTAATACAAAACTTGATCAAGGGATTGACCTAACCAAGCCTAACCATGACAGACATTTTGTCAAGCACTTAGTAAATATGCAAACTACAGCTGTAAATAACATATCTGAGCATAGGGGTCTCATACTTATCTAAGATTCAACATAAAGCATTGTTTCCTTATCACTTTAACTTCCATTCCATCCATTAGGTCATAGATAAATTGTTCATTCATTTACAAGTAAAAGCATGATGAGATCCATACATAGTTATTGTCATAAAACATATACATAACTAGCATATTAGGGACAAAAATATCAATGAAATCACAACCATATACACCAAATATAATCCATCATAATACTCATAGAAATACCATGAGAAAGAACATTTCATTAATGATGCAAAATCCAAACCCGGAATGGGACTTCCATGTTCCACCCAATCGTAGAATGGCTGAGCCAAATCTTTCTTCAGCCATTCACCCCTGTGCCATATTCCAAGCATGAATGTGCGATCTCATAGAACACATCAATAAAAAACCATACATGGCTTCCATAGGCCATCCACCTCAACTGATCAAACAACGATTCCACCTCACGGTCGTATATCACCAAAGCCATCATCTTATCGGTCTCTATCCCAACCTTCTAGGGCTCTAGAGTGTTTGTTCCAACCCGTCTCCTAGGATTAGTAACTTAACCTACGGTTGTCATCAGGCTCAAGAGCGTTTGTCCAACCAAGGCTTACGGGACTAGTAACTCAACACACAACATCTTTCTGGCTTCCAGATTGTTTGTCCAACCAGGGCTTCCAAGACTAGGAACTCAACCCACCAAGGGCTTCTAAAGCATTTTTCCAACCAAGGCTTCTATGAATAGTAACTCGACCCAAGTTGTGACATGGCTTCCAAAGTGTTTGTCCTACTAAGTATTCCAAGACTAGTAACTCAACCTATTCCGTTACAGGGCTTCGAGAGCGTTTGTCCAACCAAGGCTCCATGAACTAATAACTAAACCCAAGCTAAGGAAACATGAGAACCAACCAAAAAAAACAATGAAAGTAAACCCACAATCACAATGGCTATCCAGGAAATGGCAAGGCTAGGTAATCCATTGTCAATCCCGACCATCCGCCATGCCAATGACATATCACAACTCGAAATCCGCATGCATGTTGATGAGTGTCAGTATTGCATCAAGAATGTTGTAACTCCTTGGGCTACCAACTTTACTTCACCAACCTGGGGTTCATGCAAACTTGGAGGTGACAGTGTTGTATACAAAAATAGATGCAATGGTCTACTCTTGTCGCTTTTCAACTGAGGCGATATACCACTAGGATTTCTCACACCAGTCTTCTATCGACTAGAAGAAGTTTGACTACTAAATGGAGGAGGAAAAATTATCCTTAATGAAAGAAAAGGAATGTTTCCTACTTTAAGGAATGAAAGACTGAATTGGAAGATGCTTGTAACGTGACATGAAATCCTTTAGCTACTCATTGACACCTTTTGATTGCAAAAGAAACCTAGCTTATCCTTATCTATAAGATGTGATGATCTAAACTAATTGAGCATGGACTCTGATCTAGGGAGTATTATAACTACTACATGCATGTGCTAATTTAGAAATTGTATAAAAAGCTCTTTTTTGATGTTTTCATTTTGTCAATGAAAATGCTAATCTTTACTTTTTCCTTGGCAGGGGAGACAGGTATGGAGGAAGAGGTCTAGACTAATCTTCAGGGTATGGAATGCAAGTGGAGGCCTAATCCAAGCTTAAATGACAATTTTTCTAAATTCTGGCTCAAAACACGCTGCTACAGGGTTTCCTGTAGTACTACTACAGGATGTCCTAGTTCTACTACAGGATGCCTTGTTTTACTACAGGAAATAGGCCAGAAGTTTAGGAGATGGTAGGGAAGGTGAAATGAAGTGTGGGAAAGGTATATGATGGGGGAATAAGGTATGGAGGAGGTGAACACTATCCAAGGTTCAATCAAATGCTTTAAGATGGTTGGATTTTTTCAATGGAAGTGGCAATTTTGCTTACAAAACAAGAATTCAGATTTAGGGTTTAGTGGACTTTGGCACATGGGTGGACAAGGCTTGGATGAGGAAAATGAGATGAGGTCTCCCTACAATTTAGAAGCTACTGCAATGACATACATTCTTATCTGCATTTATGCACAAACTCATTTGTACATGGGAAAGATTTATTAAATGGAAGAAAAAAGAGTTATTACCATCTAGTGGCTAAGTTCATGAATGGAAGTGCTTTAAAACCATTGCAAAACTTAAGAGATCAAAAATGACAATTCTAACTCATCTTGAGAAACCCAAATACAATGACCTACTCATCAAGAAACCCTAGATTATGCAGCAAAGCAAGAAATATGTTTTTGGGCTGGATGAATAGAAGCCTCAAGTCATGATCCCATAAGGGAGATGAGGTGAAAGGCACTATCACCAATTTTTTTGAAGTGTCTGTTGTCACTATGATACCATTGATCTAACTATCCATAGATGGAAGCAAATTAATTAATCATCCAAATACTTGCAAATTAACAAAACCTAAATTACTTCAGCAGCTAACTATGAATGTAATCTAAGCATACATGTACAAAAAGAGGAACTTTTGCTGCTAGGGTTGGGCCATAACCCAAGAGATTCATCCCTCTGAGTCAACTCAGTGCTGGATCAAGGGATTTCTTCTCATTTTCATTAAAATATAAAAAATACATAAGAATCATCAGTCATAATGTCTTAGCTTGAAAATGACTCTTGGCTATAATAAAAAAGGTCCAATCTTTTTTTTTTGTTGACTAGTGGAATCAACAACGACGGTGGTATCATATTCGCGTTACACGGGGTCAAATCCCACCAGCTGCCACAATAACCTCTAGGAGGAACCGCCCAACCTACAAGAACGGTCCTCGGGTAAGATGAGACTCGAACTCATGACCTGCATAGCTGCATGGACGACTTAACAGATCGTCTGCTGGCCACGAGACCAAACCTCTGTGAGCCAAAAAAAAAAAAAAAAAAAAAAAAAAAAAAAAAAAAAAAAAAAAACCAATCTTAATGAGGCTCTTGGCCTTCTTATTTATACAACTAAAGTTACCAACAACTTCCTTAAATTTAGGGAGGCTTGGCTTCCAAACTCGAGATCAACTAGTCTTCAACTATCACTGGCTTGGCTACCAATGATATTAATGGTTCGACTGCTTGTAACTCTGAGCTGATGAGATCTAGTGGAGGAACCTTTGAGTGAGTGAGGAGTTAAGGAGGGAGATCTAATCTCCTAAAATCCCTCTTTCTTGTCTACTTCGAGTTCCTGCACTTTAATTAGCCAAAATTTGCTCCAAAACCTGCAATTAATGCACATTAGACCACAAGACATGACATTTCTTGTTTACCCTTCTCACAAAGAAAAATATAACAAAAATGTAAAGAAATGTGAGAAAAGTTGATTTTAGTAAGCTGGAGAGTGGCATTAAGGTCCATATAATTTACCCTTTGATTAGACTCATCATCACCCCCCTACTGAAAGTGTTGCTCATCCTCTGAGCAACTCAATCTATGTCCATGTATTTCATTGCATTGGTGGCCTCCCTGAAATTCCAGGCTTCTGTTGTAGTATCCTCCTCTGGTGGATAAAATCCTGCATGCTTCTCTATTTCCTCCCACTGCTTTCTTTCTTCTTCTTCCTTTCTTCCTTCTATCATAGCCAAGAGCAATGGCAGACTCAATTTCAAGCCAATCTAGTTGACTTTGAGTCTCTGTAATGCTTTCTTATACAATGGGTTCCTTTCTTGGGCATCCCTCATTCTTTCAAGGGAATGATAGTCCCCAATCTTTAGGTTGTATGGTAAGGTGTTCCATCTCCTTTGCAATGCTTGTTGGCTTTCATCCCCTAGCAATCTCAAAGTGTCCTCAAAATGAGTGACTGCCTTCTCTTATGTAGCTAGGTATCTTGGTGCAAGTTGGGGATCATTAGCAATGAGGTTGTGGGTGCTAATGATAACGATGGAGTTGTTATGTTCTTCTCTAATGTAAAGGGGTTATGTTTCTTCTCTTTCCAATACCCTTTTTACTTATTTAGCCCTGGACTCTTCATGATTCATCCATCATGCCAAGGCCATCAGTTGTAAGTCCCCTAGCTTTGGATTGGGGTCCCACACATTCAAATATGTTAGGGCCAAGTTATGTAGGTAGAATTCAGATATCTTGGCCCTGTCCTCCAGGATGTTTTGGTCACGAAGGTCAATGAACTGCCTATAGTCTTGGAAAGGCATAGTTCCTCGTTGTGCTAGGGTTTTTATTTGAAACTGCAACCATTATTCTTTGAGGTATAAGGCATATGATTTTGTTGGCATCCTGCACTCAAGTGCCTCCATGGAGAGACTTGCCATAATTGCCAATTGGCTCTCTTTTACTATACTTGCCTCCTCAGCCATGTGTTCTTAGCCTCTAGTTGAGATTTCATCATTCTTTCCATGTCTCTTATGCTACTGAACTCTCTTCCCATTTCTAGCATCTTTTCTTCCATATGGCCCACACCCGCTACACTTTTTGATTTAGAAATTTGCATCCAATGATGTGTCCTTTATCCTTTTCAAGCTCAAAGAATAGAGGGATGGCAATCTTTTGTGGTATTACTCTACCTCTCTCAATGAATCTATAATAGGAGTTGAGGTTTGGCTATGGGCTAGGTTCCTTCAGCTCGTGGGACTCTCCCTTTATTGTCTCTTGAGTATCTGTCTGTCATTGTATTTGGGTTGCTGCCTCTTTTCCTTCCCTTTGCCTTCATTCTCCTTCCTGATCTTGTTTCTGTGTTTCCTATAGTTTTGACAGAGTTTCCTATAGGACTGTCTTTGTTTCATGTAGGCCTGTTTGTGTTTCTTGTAGGATACCTTTCCCTTTTTGAAAAGAGGTCAAAGGTTCTTTAACTTTTTTTGCTTAGGTTGAGCTGGTGACAGGCCTCCTAACATAGGTGATTGGTGGCCTTGGGGAAGCCTGTTGTGTTGTGCCTTCCTCACCTCTCTTTTCTAGAGGGACTAACTTCTCTTATTCTTTTAGTGAGTCCTCTATGATTATAGGAATATTGGTAGGTGTTTGAGGTATCCCTTGTTTTATCCTAGCGCTCCTCCTTGTTCTGAAGTATAGGGGAGTCTTTCTTTGCCTCTTTCCTTTTGATTTGGTAGGTGTACTTAGAGAAGTTAAGGTAGCATCTGCCTCCTTTTCTGTGGGCTCCGGAGACACCCTTGGATATTCCTCTCCCTCCTTGCTATGTATTCCAGGACTTGGCTCATCCATTTGTGCTTCTTCCTTGCTGTGTTTTTCATCCTTTGTCTTGCTTATTTCTGCCTCCTCTTCTTCATGCTCTTCTTTCTCTTCTTTAGACTCTTCTTCCTCTTCTTCAGGCTCTTCTCCCTCTTCTTCACCACTAGAAGTAGGGTCTCTTTCATACTCAATGGATTTAATTGCATCTTCTTTGTTCATGTATGCAAATGTTGACCACATAATAGGGATTCTTAAGTTGTTTAGGGCATATTATAGTATGAGTTTGATCAATCTTCCAATTGTTGATGCTTCCCTTCTTATACTTTGATTCTCGTGTCTATTATTTATTGCAACAAAAAGTAAGCACACTAAGTCTTCTATGAGGAGGTAACTCTTTTCCAAATCTCAACTCATGGAGGAGTCTAAATTGGTAACCATAGATTATACTAAGTCTACCCTCACAAGAAATATACTTGAGAATGTGATAGCTTACTTCATCCCAAGGATATGGAATGCTCCCCCTTCTAATCCCATTTTTGTTCCCAATTGGTTCCTCTCCTTCCAAGAAAAATTTCTTTTTGGCAAGAGTATTGCTAGCTTTATCCTCTTTGGCAAGTGTAGTGATCCTAATAATGCTTTTAGGGGTAATTGTCACTGACAATACCCTCGCTACAGCTGTGGCACTAACTCTAGCTATAGGTATGAGTGACGTTGCAAATTCCCTAGCTATATCATCATCATATCCCCTAAGTATCTCGAAGAATCCCAACCATCGATTCCTTGTAAAGATTTCTACCACATGAGGATGTTGATGTATTCTAGTTGTTTTGGTGGGCTCCCTTCTGTTGAAACCCCCTGTCATCTTTTCTCTCTGTCAATCTGTTTGTATGAATTTTTGGTGGCTATAGCTTAAGAGCTTCCCCATGTGATGAGGGTTTAGAGTTTAGGAGGGTGATGACTAAATTATCCTTTTACTCTACAAAATCCTCCACATAATTCTGCCTATCTCTATGCACATTGTAATCACTAAAAGAAATGGAAATTTCTTTCTTTTTCTAAATGAGAGCACAGAGGTTATGGCACATACCTTTCACTGCAATACCTTGGTTGAGGATAATTCTTGAATTTCTAGCCCTAGGCATCCCTTCACAACTTTTTTGACAATCCTCCCTGTTTCCTATAGTCTTCCTGTAGATGCTCACGGTAGGATGTCGACACTAGATTTCGTCACCGTTTCTTGTATTTTCTTTGTGTTTCCTATAGGTTCTCACTGTAGGATGGCCGAGAATAACTTTTCCTTTCGATGGCTCCTCGAGGTGATATCAACTCTCAAAATCTCGAAATGAACAATACCTGCCATGAAAGTTAGGGAATATTTCTATTTATGGTCAATTTCATTGAGCGATGTGTTGGCTGGCTGAGTACATATTTCTCCTGTAGGACCGTTGGTTCCACTATTAGTTATCATGCCATCCTTCCTCATAATAACCACCCACTCTTGTTCAAAGTAGCTTGACAACCTTTCTGATTTATTCCCTTTCGATGTGACCTTGCCACGTGTCCAAACAACTAGCACTTTAACTTTTTGTTATTGGGTTGAGGGCGGCCGCCACCTTCGCTTATAAAACCAAATTTCTACATATCCCTACAGTTTTAATCATATTCGTACTTATGAGATATTGTGGATGAGGTGACATACATGTGGTTCCTTTTTCCTTGTTGATGCATGCTGGAGGGTGGCTCTTCTGTGCTCATGTTTCAAATCTACTACTTTTTTGTTTTATTTTATTATGCTGATAGGTTGTCTTCTTGTTGATGTGCAAGTGTTGGCTTCCTATGTTGTTGCTGAGCTTTGGAGAGGTGTCATGGTGCCTGCAGTTGTGCTTCTCCTCTTCCAGTGCATGGATGCTGAAGGTTAGGCTTGGAGCCTGTTGCTACTTCAAAATAGGCTGCTACAGGGTTTCTTGTAGTACGACTACAGGAAATCTTGTAGCTGCCTTTTATTTATTTATTTATGTGGCCTTTCTTTGCTTGGAGGGTGAATAGATTTTGGAATTAGTGGAAGTTGTGAGCATGGAGTGGTATTTGAGGTATGCTATCATTGGTATGCCCTTTTGATATATATCTAT
>APFE031702938.1:0-10973 GCA_000404065.3 Pinus taeda
ATGAATTATTAAAATATAAATTTTATAGGCTATTCAACATATTTTCATTATGGAAATACAATCATTCACATGTACTAAATTTTGGCTCACTTGAATTACTGAAAAACATACAGTGAAATAAATTAAACACAGTATATATATCACTCTTAAAACAACGGAATTAGAGGTGAAAAAATGCTTATCGATTTTATTTTATAACTGTGAAAACATGGAATTAGAGGTGAAAAAATGCTTATTGATTTTACTTAAGAAAAATTCCATGTCCAATTGAAGCAAAACAAGTTAACTTGTCGAAGCAATAGGATAAAGGAAATTCTATAGGCATGCGGCTTCAACTTTAAAAATTGAAAATATATTTCAAAGAATATTAGGTGTAGGCTAGGCTTTAGCTTTATAAAGTCCCTATTTATTAAACCCAAACTCAAATCATCATAGTCCTGAGCTTGCCACAAGTCCATCCTCGGCTTCTTGACGGAAATGTCACAGCCCGTGGGTACCTCGAGAAGAGATCCAAGAACCGGAAGTCAATACCAGTGGGAGTTTCGTTGGCTTTGGACGGGGACCTAAAAGTTGCCACAGACGCTGGCGATTCATCAAGAAGCCATGTGGGCATTTTCAAGGCGCCCGTGACACGCAGGAGGATGGTTGCAATGGTGTGCATATGCTGGCTTGCGCGATGGTCTACGATGGATTGAACCTCAACGTGGGAAATCTCGTTACCAATTTATATCTGGTGTTTCCCTTAACGGAATTGCAGAGTTGCCTGTATATTCTCTAAAGGCAATAATGGTTGACAAGCTCGAAAGGACGACCATGCTCATCTTCTTGAAAAACTGGGAAGCGGTGGTGAGCGGAGAAGTTGTGAGTGGCCTGAAGCGGGGATGTATAACTTGGATGCGCTTTCTTCAGAACGAAGAGGAAATACAAGGCGGAGGGAGTGGAGACAAGAGCAACCCTATGCCGAAGGAATAGAATAAGAAGGCCGACATGCTTATTGGATCTCTTCTGGAGGGACCCACGGGCTCTGTCGCCAAAACAGAGGAAGATAAACCTAAGCCACTGGATGTTAAGCCGGTCATTAGACGGAGTATCAAATAAACCTAGAAATTAGGCGACATTGCCATCAAGAAGGCGAGGATGTTGCGCGCACAAGCCAAGCTCATGATCAGGCTAGATGGATTCATTGAAATCAGCGAGAGGCATACTAAACCTCCACAAATTAAAAAGATATTAATTAAATAAAGAAATAATATGCCTAGGTTAATTCCTAAAAAGAGACAGATGCGTTAACCTGACAATAAAACTAATACAAAATATTAATTTACACAATAGATGAACTAGATGACTAAAAAGCCAGACGAAATCCCTTATTAATCCAAAAATGAATTAATTCAAACCACCATATAGATACATGGAGCCAGCATTGGCAAAACTAGTCGCATCCAGCTTAACCTGTTGAAAGAGAAGCTAGATCCAACATACGTGTAACTCGATTTCATTTTGTGAATCCTGTATCCACCAGCATTTCCTTACTTCTTCCATTCCGTTCTCCCAACATATGATTGTCTACATCTAAAATATTTCCAATCAAAAGATTATACACTAAATTTAGATAAGCATGAAGAGATTAAAATTGTTGACCTATTTCCAAAGAAATCAAGAGCTTCTCAGAAAACCAAAGGGTTGCCTCCGATCTGCTCCACCTGAAGCCCAGGCTACATATAGTAACATGGCCAACAAAACATAGATGTAGGAAGAGGTTATACAATCAAATAAAAGTTATACAATAAATTTGACATAAGCATGAAGAGATTAAAATTGCTGAACTATTTCCAAAGAAATCCAGGGTTTGTCAGAAAATAAAAGGGAAAAAAGAGAAGTGATCAATCATTCAACTTCTCCACCGGACGATCTGGTTGCCGTTGTCGGTTGCATCCAATCATGAAGAGATTAAAATCGTTGAATTATTTATGAAGAAATCAATGGCTTCTCAAAAAATCAAAAGGCAAAAAGAAAAGTGATCATTAACCATTGAACTTTTCCACCCTTGAAATCAATAGCTTCTCAGAAAATCAAAAGGAAAAAAGAAAAGTGATCATTAACCATTGAGCATCTCCGTCGGAAGGGATTGATCTGGTTTCCGCTGATCTGCTCCACCGGAAGTCTAGTCGACATAGAAGCAAGCTACCTACAGTAAGTAACAGACAACTAGGCAAGCATGCCAAACAAAACAAAGATAGAGGAATAGTTAATGTTATAAATAATTAAACAATGCATAGATGGAGGAAGAGGTTAGGTTATAAATAATGTAACAGTTGATATATATATTTGTCCGCGTCCTTTCAATGGATATTGGTTAAATTACTCACATCTAAAACCAGATAGCAACCATTAACTTCTTGCATGCTTTATTGCAAATTAGATAGTATTGGAACGGTCCACTTTATCCATAATTTTTTACCAGTCAATTAATGTTATATTTCTTTTCTGAATGTGTCAAGTGGTCGGTTATAGATTCTCACGTTTTTCTAATTTTTTTTTTTTACTTTAATGATTTTTTATTATTATGTTTGTTTTGAATTTAGTAATCTTTTAATCTTGGTTTATAGAATAGTATTTGCAATGGTTCACTTTATCCATTATAGGAGAAGTCTACCCAGGTGGAGGAATGGCCCGGTTTCGGTCGCGGCCCGAAAAAACCTCCGGCTCAAGCCACCGGCCATTCCTCGCCCTCCACAACCCTCAGTGAGCTCCGCCCAGCTCCGCCACCCTCTGCATTAATGTCCACGACTGATAAACATTCTGATTTCCATCGCTTCTTGCCGCTGGGGAGTTAATTCACCATGGAATTTGAATTCCTCCGCGTGGGATTAACTTCAACTTATCGGGTTAAGGTTTTTCAGATTCAAATGGAGAAATCATGTTGCAGGTCCTCTGTCTTGTGTCTCCTTACTGTGTTTTTGATGCTATGTTCTGGGTTTGAATCCCGCTACGCTTAGGAGTTGGGTTTGAATCCCGCTACGCTTAGGAGATAGCAACTCCTGCTCCAATGCTTGAATCAGAAAAAGAAGCCCCGTTTTCAGTATTGGGTTCTCTCGTAGGAAGTGAATCGAATGTGAGTGGGATTTATCTAGATCCTTGTGGTACCACACCTACTCAAGGATCTTCATGCGATCAATTCGGCGATTTCCGGTTTCTTACAATATTAAATCTTGGCGCCATTTATGATAACTCGGTGAAATGCAGTGAGACCACCAACATTCATCCTGCACTTTTCAGCTTGGTGCACTTGAAAACTCTCGATTTTGTACATGTGCTTCAATTCGACTCCATAGCTAATGCCTTCTCGATGGTGGAAAAATATGAGCAACTCTATCCAAAGCCTCACATTTCGCAGTGATGAGGCCATGGTAGGAGAGCTCCCGTCTGAGCTATGTGAGCTGGGAAACTTAGAAAATCTGGTTGTGAAAGAAAATAACATGAAGGATCCATTGCTAGAGGAGCTGGGGAGATTGTATAAACTAAAAAAGATCCTTGTTAATCAGAATCAGTTCTGTGGCCAAATTCCAACTTCGATTGGCAACTTGGAGAATCTGTTAATCTTGGACCTAAGTTTCAATAAGTTGAATAGTACATTTCCTTCTGAAATTGGGGGCTTAAAATCTCTCATGAAGATGGATTTGAGCGATAATTTTATCAGAGGGAAGATTCCGCTGGAGTTAAACGATTTGAAAAATGTGACGTTGTTGGATCTTCACAACAATGGTCTTCATGGCAATCTTCCACAGACATTGATGGACATGAGTAATTTGCAGGAGCTTTATCTAGGAACCAATCATATTGGGGGCAATATTTCTCTGGCCTAAGATAAGCTACCAAAGCTAATGAGTTTCGATCTCTTGACCTCCATATACGAGGGAAGAATACTAGAGTCTCTGGGTTCATCCAAGCAATCATTTCTCTCAATGGCAATCATTTCACTAGGGAAATCCCATCGAATTTGGTGGAGATTCCTTCCTTGAATACATTATATCTCAATGGAATGGTTTCCTTGAATACATTATTCCTTCCTTGGCATGGTTTGAAGGCATCTTTCTGGTTCATCAATGTAAATATTTTTAACACACAAAAAGTGTTTGGAAGCATCATTGTAGAAGTTTTTGCAGATTAAAAGTATAGAACCATAGATCACTACAGCACTAGCATTGTCACATCCCAGAAATTTATACAGGACCCCAAGTCATAGTAATCATTATAATAATTAACTATAAATGAAGTGTGAACATTTCCAAACGAATAATACCATGTATTTAGAAATAAAATTACACAGTATTCTAAGTACATACCATGTACCCTAACAACTGAGTGTAATTATGGATAGTATATTATGAAGCTGGTGATTCATTTTGCATTTTATACAATCTTTTATCAGGCTGATCTGGAAGCATTATAGAACTATTCTACTTATCATATACTTGATAGATGGGAAACCATAGAAACTCAACAACGCTGGCAGAAAAGTGTGTTCATAGCAACACAAGGGTAAGGTACATTCAAAAGTAGTAGACCTCGAATATTGTTGACCGTGCAAAGCACAGTACAAGCACAACAAATTATTTTATAAGTAGCACTCAATCCATTGAAGAGAGAAGTCAACATGGTTGTAAATTTTGTTTTTTGAAAATGGTACCTTGTTTCCTTCGCTCACAGAGAATGTATGCAGTATGGGGTGATGTGCACACACAACTTGACTGCGAGAGCAATGACACTAGACTTTCACATTTAATTGAATACATAGCAGGGCCATCAAATCCATGATATTCACTACAATCATTGCTCAGTATAAGTAAAACTGTTATTGGTTAAATCCATGAACTCCATGTAATGAAAATGCAAACAAATGGCACCGAGCCCAACTGTACAAGTATTTCTCAAAGAATATATAGAACACAGAATATGAGAAATCTAAAACCTTTAAAGAGTCTAAAGTTCCAGGGCTAACTCCATTGCAGCTTTGACTAGTAAAACACAATGAATTTTTGTTGTTGATTCTAAATTTTGATTGTAGATGTCTACAACAATGTGAAGTGGTGGTCCAACAAGGTACTTGGATATAAACGTTTGTTGTTTGATCCTAAATTTTGATTGTAGATGTCTACAACAATGTGAAGTGGAGGTCCAACAAGGTACTTGGATATAAACGTTTGTTGTTTGATCCTAAATTTTGATTGTAGATGTCTACAACAATGTGAAGTGGAGGTCCAACAAGGTACTTGGATATAAACGTTTGTTGTTTGATCCTAAATTTTGATTGTAGATGTCTACAACAATGTGAAGTGGAGGTCCAACAAGGTAATTTTTGTTTTTGATTCTAAATCTTGATTGTAGATGTCTACAACGATGTAAAATGGAGGTCCAACAAGCTACTGAGATATGTTACTACAATAACTTTGGACATGTGAGGGCAATACAATAAATTTTGTTTGTATATGTCTACAACAATGTAAAGTGGAGGCCCAACAAGGTACTTAGATACAAATTTTTGTTGTTTGATTCTAAGTCCCTACTACAAGCAAGGAACTCATGAATCACCATGATTCACCATGATTGGAAAGGTGACTGTATCATGAGGACACCATTACTCGCCCCTAGTTCAATCAAGAAATAATCAATGCCCCAAGTGTTGATTGGCAGATACTCCTCCTCAACTTAATTCCCAGCTTTTGGACTCAATTAAATGTTTCTTTAGAAGTCATAGCTTTCACTTGCTCTGAGACAGTTCAGTCCTAATACCAGAAGTCTTCAAACTTTCTACTTTGTCTGTTGTCCTCGTTTTTTTTCATGCGTTACTAATTGAAAAGGAAGACATTAAAATTGAAAAGGAAGGCACCTGGCCTCATTCCTTTTGGCATGTCATTAGAATGGGGCAGACCACAGAAACAATGGAGCTCGGTGGATGGCTCAATATTGTCAACCACAAAAGTGAACCAAGGCCCTGCTAGAGTTTCTTTGACATAGATGCAAAATCTAGTCTGTCAAAGTCACCTAGGAACTGCACCAGGCTTCATCTTATAAGAAGTCAATGCATAAAATCCACTTCGAGGGTAGGAATTCCTTTTACAATAAATACAATACAAGACAAGATATGATGGCCCTGAGACTAGGTACCTTTGGTATATATATTGGAGACAAATGGTAGAGTAATAGCACTACACCCATCTCGGGTAGACTCTGCAGCTATCTTTGGGTGATAAATGATAAATTTTTACGAAAGACATGAGGATCTTTGTATATGTCAAAATTACTGAGGTTCAAGAATATTTATTTTATGTGATAGCTGAACATAGCTCATTTATGTTGTCACCTGTACTGCTTACAATTCTACATTATGCAACTTATACAATCATCTACTATACTATTCAGGAATGGAATTTCTATTAAATTAATGGATGAGATATCTTACCTACTTCCCAAGCATGATATGATAGGTCAAGTTCATGTTACAAATTGCAATGCCAATTTATATAAAATCATGAGGCTTTTGCATGTTAGGTTTGGTAATATATTGCCCCTAAACAAAATCTGGCAAGAGCTCTCATTAAATTGCTATCACTATATGCATAAACTTGCTTCAAGGACAATCATAGAAGAAAATATGACAAGAACTTCCATTAAATTGCTAATACCATATACATAAACTTGCTTCAAGTATAATCAGAGAAGGAATTCCTAGAATTATGTAAAAATAATGTTTACAACATTGAACCAGACAATAGATCTGGGCATCTGCAAATTGTCCATTAACCTCCATCCAGGAATCCAAATTCCCTAAATGATTTCAAACAAAATGAAGATCAATTTGACTAAAACATTCTAAAAAAATATTGCTTTGCATGTATTACTTAAACATCACTATTATTTTGATTCCCTGTACATGCAAAGCAATATTTTTTTAGTCGAATTGATTTTTTTTTTGAATGTTTTAGTCAAATTGATCTTCATTTTGTTTGAAATCATTTAGGGAATATATATGAAATCTTAATCTAAGGATAAACCCATAAATTTAAAAATTGTGAGTAAGATAACCTCATTTGAATCATTGATGCTATATAACAAGGGCACTTGACAAGATTTGTCATTGCAAACCTTTGTGCTTGATTTTTTTAATTCACTATATTATAAGAAAGCATGAGATGGAAAAATTGAGTTCCAAAACAAGAAGACGTGACATGCAAAAATTGAGTTCCAAAACAAATTTTATTTATCTGATTCATATAATCAACCCAGTTTATTATAAGTTAGCTACATAATATGTTTAAATTTTTAAGTTTCATATTAAATATAAGAGTTAAATAAAAAATAATAATTAAATATTTATTCTTTAAATAATAATAATAGCACTTCATGAATTCATGTTCTTGTTACAAATTGCAGGGTCAATTTATTTGAAATTGTGAGGCTTTTGCATGTGCTATTTGGTAATGTATTGGCCCCAAAAAAAATCTAACAAGAGCTCTTATTAAATTGCTAAGACTATATACAAGGACAATCAGAGAATGAATCCCTAACATCATACACAATGAGTGCCTCTCTAGCCCAAAAACATTCGGATTATCTACCTACCTACTTGAATTCTATGACCTAGATACTTGCAATCACTTAAAAAAGGTGACTATACTTCAATAAAACCCTGCTTTGAAAAAAGGATGCAGTGATTCAGCATCATTTGAGCTCTGGAAAGAGTTGAAGTCTGCTTCAGTAGTGTGCACAGGAATGCCCTTATTGCTAGTGAACAGGTTTATGGGGAAAAACTATCTAACAAACTCAACTAAAAATTATCCATGGTCATTAAAACAACTTCAATTCTATGATTTGGATACTTGTACTATCTTAAACAAAGTGGCCATACTCCACTGAAACCCTGCTAAAAAAAAATTATGTAATCTAAGTGAAAAATTCCTTTAGATAAACTTACAAACCTTTTATCCAAGGAATACAATGTTTCAATTACTGTTGTTCACCTCAGGTTTTTGCAGTTCTGTACACTCAGGGAAAATGCACTTTGCCTGGATGGGTTATGGCCATACGGAACTTGACATCCCCAACTTTGTTTCTCAGAATTCCAAGTTGCCTGATTCTCCCCCAACTCTGTTTCAATGACATGACCAATTTGGAATTTGAAGCAATGGTCAATTCCCGTTTTACAGTAGGGTTAGGGTTTACTGTTACAGACTCAGAATATCTTAAAATATGGTTGATTATTCACATTTATATCAAACACTGTCCTCATTTTTCCACCAAAATGCTATGGCAAGTTTGGAATTTAAAGCCATGGTCAACTCATATATTCGCAAGTCTTTTCCTGAAAAATATCCAAAATAAGGTCAGACAGGTAACATGTACTTGCAGTAACAGTTTTTCTTATACTGAGCAATGATTGTATTGAATATCATGGATTTGATGGCCCTGCTATGTATTCAATTAAATGTGAAAGTCTAATGTCATTGCTCTGGCAGTCAAGTTGTGTGTCCACATCACCCCATACTGCATACATTCTCTGTGAGTGAAGGCATCAAGGCACCATTCTAAAAAAAAATAAAATTACAACCATGGTGACTTCTCTCTTCAATGGATTGAGTGCTACTTATAAAATGATTTGTTGTGCTTGTACTGTGCTTTGCACGGTCAACAGTATTCGAGGTCTACTACTTTCGAATGTACCTTGCCCTTGTGTTGCTATGAACACACGTTTTTGCTAGCGTTGTTGAGTTTCTATGGTCTCCCATCTATCAAGTCTATGATAAGTAGAATAGTTCTATAACGCTTCCAGATCAGCCTGATAAGAGATTGTATAAAATGAAAAATGAATCGCCACCTTCATAATATACTATACATAATTACACTCAGTTGTTAGGGTACATGGTATGTACTTAGAATACTGTGTAATTTTATTTCTAAATACATGGTATTATTCCTTTGGAATTGTTCACACTTCATTTATAGTTACTTATTATAATCATTACTATGACTTTGAACCAATTAATTATTATAATCATTACTATGACTTGGGGTCCTGTATAAAATTTTGGGAAGTGACAATGCTAGAGCTGTAGTGATCTATGGTTCTATACTTTTAATCTACAAAAACTTCTACCATGATGCTTCCAAACACTTTTTGTGTGTTAAAAACATTTACATTGATGAACCAGAAAAATTCCTTCAAACCATGCCAAGGAAGGAATAATGTATTCAAGGAAACAATTCCATTGAGATATAATGTATTCAAGGAAGGAATCTCCGCCAAATTCGATGGGATTTCCCCGATGAAATGATTGCCATTGAGAGAAATATATCCCAATTTCTTGTATGAACCCAAAGACTCTGGTATTCTTCCCTCGTATATTGAGGTCGAGAGATCGAAACTCATTAGCTTTGGCAGCTTATCCTAGGCCAGAGAAATATTGCCCCCAATATCATTGGTTCCTAGATAAAGCTTCTGCAAATTACTCATGTCCGTCAATGTCTGTGGAAGATTGCCATGAAGCCCATTGTTGCGAAGATCCAACAGCGTCACATTTTTCAAATCACCCAACTCCAGCAGAATCTTCCCTCTGATAAAATTATCGCTTAAATCCATCTTCATGAGAGATTTTAAGCCCCCAATTTCAGAAGGCAACATACTATTCAACTTATTGAAACTCAGGTCCAAGATTAGTAGATTCTCCAAGTTGCCAATCGAAGCTAGAATTTGGCCACAAAACTGATTCCAACTAACAAGGAGCTTTTTCAGTTTGTACAATCTCACCAGCTCCTCTAGGAATGGACCCTTCATGGTATTTTCTTTCACAACCATATTTTCTAAGTTTCTGAGCTCACAGAGCTTAGACGGGAGCTCTCCAACCATGGCCTCATCGCTGCGAAATGTGAGGCTTTGGATAGAATTTCTCAGATTTTTCCACCCTCGAGAAGGCATTATCTATGGAGCCCAATTGAAGCACATGTAGAAAATCGAGAGTTTTCAAGTGCCCCACGCTAAAAAGTCCAGGATGAATGTTGATGGTCTCTCTGTATTTCAACGAGTTATCATAAATGGCGCCAAGATTTAATACTGTAACAAATCAGAAAACGCCGAATTGATCACATGAAGATCCCTGAATAGGTGTGGTAGCACAAGGATCCAGATAAATCCCACTCACATTCGAGTCACTCCCTACGAAGGAACCGAATACTGAAAATAGGGCTTCTTTTTCTGATTCAACCATTGGAGCAGGAGCTACTATCTCCTAAGTGCAGCGGGATTCGAACCCGGAATAGAGCATCAAAAACACAGTAAGAAGACACAAGACAGAGGACCTGCAACATGGTTTCTCCATTTGAATCTGAAAAACCTTAACCCGATAAGTTGAAGTTAATCCCAGGCGGAAGAATTCAAATTCCATGGTGAATTAACACCCCAGCGGCAACAAGCAATGGAAATCGGAATGTCTGTCAGGTACCTATCCATCGTGGACACTAATGCAGAGGGTGGTGGAGCTGGGAAGAGCTCGCGGAGGGTGGTGGAGGGCAAACGAATTGCCGACAGCCAGAGCTGAAGGTTTTTCTGAGCGGCGACGGAAACCGGGCTATTCCTCCGCCTGAGTAGACTACTCCATCCATTATATTTTAACAATCAGTTAAATCTTATATTGCTTTTCTAAATGTGTTAATTGGTCAGTTATAGATTCTCAATTTTTTTTAAATTTGTTTTTTACTTTTGAAAATTTTTATTCTCATGTTTTCTCAATTTGTTTCGAATTTAATGATATTTTAATTTTTGCTTTGAAAAAAAAAGACGTATGATTTATTATTCATTTATGGTGATCTTTTAATCTTTTCTTTAAAAAAAAACATATGAATTATTACTAATTTACTATCACTAATTTATTCATATTTGTTTTTAAATTTAATTATATCATTTTATATTATTTTGTTTT
>APFE031702941.1:11801-40631 GCA_000404065.3 Pinus taeda
GCAAATAAACAGATGTGTTGCATGCTTCAACCCACAAGTGTAATGGTAGGCTCTGATCATGTAACATCGGTCGTGCCGCTACTACAATACTTATGTTCTTCCTTTCATCCACCCCATTATGTTGTGGGTTATGAGGTGCTATCAACTCTTGTCGAATGCCTTCTGTCACACGAAAATTTTTGAACTCATTTGACACATACTCTTCACCATTATCGCTCCTGAGAGCTTTAACTTTATTGCAGTCTCTTTCTTGACAAGTTCTTTAAATTCACAAAACTTATAAAAAATATGATCTTTCTTCTGCATGAAGAAGATCCAACACTCACAAGAAAAATCATCAACAAATATCACATAATAATTGCACCTGGCCATCGATGCTATCGAGAACAATCCACACACGTCTGAGTGAACTCGATCGAGGATCATCTGTGCTTGATTGTCTTTGTCATGAAAGGAATCTTTGATGTATTTCCCCAATGTACACCCTTTTCATGTGTCTACTTGCTCTAGTGTACCCTTGGGAAGATCAGTAGAAATTTGTTCCATGATCTTCAAGGTGCTATGTTGCAAGTGACCCAATCTCCTATGCCACAACTCACTGATGTCTCAGCTTTGTAACTTCTCTACTTTAGTGCTCAAGGAAGCACAATCTTCTACCTCCAACTGGTAGAGGTTCTTCACTCAAACCCTTGTCCTCTTCACCTATCCTGTGGCTGTGTGATGAAGGAACACCTTTCCCTTACTAAATATCACATCATATCCTCTATCCTCCAACATGGCAACAAAAACCAAGTTCTTCTTTAAACTAGGAACATACATAAAATCTCGCAAAGTGAGGGGAGAACCAGACTCCCTCTGAAAGGTATTTGTACTGATTTCATTTGTGTTATATCTCCCATCATCGCCCATCTCGATATGCATCTGCAGATCCTTGTCCTCCAAGTTACTGAAGTGCTCTTTATTACCGGTCATGTGGAAAGAAGCTCCATTGTCCAGGTACCACACACTACCCATCATCGATGACACCATACAAGCGATGAGGGTAAAATCAAGTTCGAACTATGAACCAAGAGCCTCATATTCCACTCCTCCTGAGGGCTTCTTACCGACATTCTTATGCGAACACTTTGTGGCACAATGTCCCAGCTCATGAGAGTTAAAACACTTGATTTTCGACATGTCCTTCTTCTTTTCGCCTTGACAATAATCTGATTTTGAATGGGATGACTTCCCCTTCCCTTTCTTTTTCTTATCTACTAAGGCACAATTCTCCTCATCATCATGCTTTGATGAGGATCTGCCTTTGGTTTTTCGTCGGATCTCTTCCTGTACCAAGCCAAACCACAACCGCTCCCACCTTGGTAGCTTCTCCCTCCCATTAACTGAGTCCTGGTAATTGTGCCAGCTCTTGGGAAGTCCTAGAAGTGCTAGGCTCACCAGATCGTCTTCGGAAACAGTAATCCCGACACTTCCAAGCTCATCCCAACATTGGGTGAACTTGGTCAAGTACTTCGAAATAGAGTCACCATTCTTCGTCTTGATATTTCTAAGTTTGTCCTCTAGTGCCAACTTCTTGTGGTCACTATTATTTTGAAACAGGTTTGTCAATTCCTTCCACATTGCAAATGGAGTTTCCTTACTGTGGAGATTCCAAACAATAGGATCTTTAACTCCTTCTAGGATAATCCTTCTCGCCTTTGCCACACACTTTCTCCATTTAGCTATATCTTTAGCATCTGATGTTGGAGGATTTGGAATATCATTATCTACGAATTCCTTTAGCCCGTTGTCTTCCAATACTGCCCCCATCATGTCGTTCCAAGCTATGTAATTCGAACTGCCCTCTAGGGAATACTCAAGTCTCAAACCATAGAATGACATTCCACTAACTCTGAAGTATGCACTGCATATTCAATTTCACCTGCACAACAAACTTGAATTCTCCTCTTCTATACTATCTTCATCTTCGATACCATGTGTATTTTTTTACTTGTAAATTCAACAACTTATGTGATATGCTAAAACACAAGACAAGAATCTATTGTACTCTTCAGCGGAAACCAAAATTGGTCAATGAAAACAATAAGAAAAAAATTAAGAATATCAATCACACATAAAACAAAATTTCTTTAGGGAAAGCAATTGCTAAAAACCCTGACTATCTATATTGCATTAACTAGAAGATCTCAGAAGAAAATAAAATGCTTGTTCAACCCCAAATAATTCCTGCACAAGTACAATCTATCTCTCTACTTCACAAACCAACTCAAGCTAACACTTAGCAAATTCTGCTGCCTACCAAGCTCCTACTTCCTTATGCAATTCCTGAGAGAATTCACCTATATTTTTTTGTGAAATTCCCCACTCATAACTACGCCATCCATCCATATGTCCTCAATTGATTGCATGAAACATCTATACAACTCAGAACATTATACAACTAATAGTACATTGCCCCTGAACTCTAATCTCAATTGGGTCTTCCTCTGAACAGACATGCATGTGTTATTTATGAGTGAATCTTCAGTTAACTGGTAGAGCAGTGAAGCTGCACTGGTGCCCTTCCCCACTAATAGACCTCCTACTAGTTCCTCCAACCGTTTGAACTAGTTTAACTGATTTTAACTCAATGAAACTGACTTAATTAATTACAACTCGAAAGAACACAACCTAGATCCCTAAAATTTAGGAATCACTCTACATGACTCTAGATAGACTTCCAACTCGAATTTATTGAGCCAACTACGTCAAATTAACTTAGTTAACTATTACAAGGTACTATGAGAATAGAATTTTAATTTAATTCCTAATTTAATTCAAGGACAAATTAAATTAGGATTTCTTGTTACTACTTTTAACATATCCCACCATTACCGGTCAAGGGATTCCTTGGCCTTGTGATTTTCCTGAGACCAACCCACTTAGTTTTGAAACCATCTAACAATACAAATCAACCAGGGAAGAGAACCCCATCACACCATGGCTATCTGAAAATGACAAGGCAAGGCTAAAAACCACTATCACACATGGAAAAACCCATGCCAATGAAAAAAAGAGAACCAAATACACACATGAATGTACCATGCATGCCAAAACTTGCAAAGAAATCATGCATGCAACTTGATACCTACAAGTATTCCCACTATAGCCGCTTGATCCAACTCTTCCTTGCAAGATATTTGCTTCCCTTTTCTTTCTTTACCTTCCTTTTCTTCCATTGATCCAATGCTAGAGTGCTCCAAGAATACTCTAAGTGTGTGAAAGTATAAGAGAGGGAGAGAATAGAGAGCGAGCTCGAAAAATGAACTAACAAAAGCTACCAACTGATCCTCAAAATCATTTTTATCAATGAGGCCTCTAATTTCTTCAATTTTCCATTATTTTCCTTCATTTTCCTCCTCACATGCAACTTGAGACATTTCACCTTCCTTCTATCTTATTTTCCATTATTTTCAAAAATAAAATTCCAAATAATGTCTCTTTCCTTTTTAAAGTCTTTTCCATTTCCTTTACCAATTTCCCCTATCCATAATAAACCAAATGAACACCCACACTAGGAAGTTTTTCCCAACATTTAGCTTGGAATACGTGTCCCATGACCTTAGTCTTGTTTTTCCTTTATTAACTTCATTACATGAAATTTTAACCTGGGGTAGTTACAAACCCCTCCCCCTTAGGGGAACATCGTCCTCGGTGTTTAATGACACCTATAAACCAGCAAACTGCTGAAAAGAAAACATAATTCCTATGGAGCTTTATAACACAACTAGTTCCAGTCTTTACAAGGACCACTATAGAAAACATGACAATCATACCATTTACTGGAGCTTTATAACACATCTCATTGCGATATTTATAATAAAAACCACATATACTTATGCATAGTTTCTTCAACCAACAAATAGCCATATTGTTTATGCAGCTTTATAGCATAGCTCGATACATTATTTACAATAATATACACATATACACATTCTCTCTAACCAACAAATAAAAGGATACGATGCCTGAATCTGTAATAAGGGAATCGAGAGGCTCACACCTCCACCTTCGAAGTAGTAACAGGATTCACCTCCTTCCCAGGAAATCCAGAATCCATTGCCAAAGTCAAACCTACATCCAATGTCAAGTGTTACAATCCTTGCGCTACCGTTCTCTTAGTGAACAATTACTGACTCATTATTCCAAGGCACACTCCCAATGTGCATTTGATTCCATTTGGAAATTCCAATGACCAAAAAAGAATACATCTTCGACCTTCCCTTCTCTACTACACAGTCCCTCGGGCAATCTGGCCACCCCCTTCCATGCAATCACTCACCTTCCAAGTTCCCCAACATCCCCTTTCCTAAGTGATCCATCCCTTGACAAGGTTTCCTCACATCGAAAGGTCCAAAAACGAGACATATACTTGATTGAAAACCATCAAACAAGTCAGAACATGCTCATGGAAATCAATGGACACTATTGGGTACCAGTGTCCCATAATCGCCCTACTCATGAAGTGCTTTATCAACATACTAATTCCTATTTGGATTCCTTTTGTGGCTGCTGCTAATTATCTGGTAGTCAATCCACCCACCCAAATCGGGAATTTTCCATGCTTTCCTATACCAAGAACATAATTTCCATTAGACTCAAAACGAATTGAAATAAACTCATATCATACCTCATCGGTGGCTCATCAATGAGGTACACTTGCAATCATGTTTACTTCCTATCACAACAAGTCAAACTAGTTGTTTGATCAAATCATAATGAATAAACATATCACATCTAGTTAGCTCAAAATACAACCATCATAATCAAAATCATAGATCACATGTAACCATCATAAACGAAAACCATAGATCACATGTAATACATAAACGAGAATCATAGATCACATTCATAATTAAAACTCAAATAAAATACTTATACTTATCCTTTAATTGATCCTTACCTTCTACTTTTATCCTTCGTCTTTTCCGTACACACACCATATTGTTTTCCACACCCGACAAACACCTAGTTCCTTCTCTTCAACCACGTACACATACACATTGTGTGCATCACACACATACAACCACACACAACATACAACACCATACAATAAATGCACCTACACCTAACATACAACACAACGCATACACCTGAATCCAGTGTATGACACAACACATACACCTACACCCAGTGTACAACACAACACAATACATACACCTACATCTGGTGTACAACACAACACAATACATATACCTACACCCGATGTAAAACAAAATACAGATACATACATAGAGTAAAACACAACAAATACACATGTCACAGTACCATGACTATGCAATGCACATGCATAGTACCACATGTACAAAAAACATGTACAACATGCACACAACACAACATGTACGACATGCACACAATACCACATGTACAACATGTACACAAGACCACATGTACACAACACCACCTGCACAACGTGTACGCAACACCACATGTACAACATGTGCACAACACCACATGCACGACGTGTACATAGCACCACCTACACACAACACCCCATGTACAACATGTACACAACACCACATGCACACAACACCACAGGTACAGTCATACATGCAACACCACATGTACATAGAACCATATGTAGAGCATGCACACCACGCCATATGTACACAACATCGCATATGAAAACTATACAAAGCAACATATGTACACAACACCGCATATCTAGGTAGGAGAATTTTGTTTGTTGCATACTTTATTGTTGTATTAGTGTGTGAACCTCCTCCCTATGTTATATAGCTTTCATTGAATTGAAAAGAGTGTTTTTTTCATGTTATTTGCATCATAGGTATATAGGTGACATCGATATTTGAGCCTTAAAACCGAAACTTAATTGAAGGTCAACTTAAATTTTACTTCAATTAACCTAAGGAGCATTTGTCATTAATGAAAAACATTTAGAGGTCTAGGGTAGAGACATGTTCCAACGTCGTTAAACATAGGTGTTGTCATTATTTTCCAGTGTTGTATCTTGGGGATGAAATCTCATTCCACGTACATAAGTGTATAGGATCGTTCTCTAGTACTTTTAGGTATATCAGAGGCACTCCACGTATTGTAAGTATATGGTAATTCTCTTATCGAATGGTTACGCATTAGACAAAACTACTACAGAAGAAAGTCCCACGTACCATCGTGTATATTTTGGGAGTCCCCTATTGGTTGCTGTCCATACATAGGTAATCGAGCTTGTCGCTTTGTATAACATGATACACCGAACACAACATTCAGGGAGATTGGTTGCCATACGTTAAGTCCTTGATTCCACCAAGGTGTATATTGCATGTCATGGTTTCTTGGCAAGCCATCATGCCTAGTTTTACCCCTTTTTGATTTATTTATTTATTGATAGTAAAATCAATCAACCACAGAATCACAAATTACCCATGAAACAAAATCCTCCTTTTGTCCTCAAACATTAATGGCTAATTGTAAAATTGGATTTAATCCCAAAGCATTCACCAACACACATTTTCGATTCATTTTCTGAAAAGACATCGTGGTAGAACCACCAAGAGTCCCAAACGAGATCCCAAATATCTATGGAAATACTAATGTTCCCAATTCACTTGGATTTGTAAGTTCTGGTAATGTTGAGCCTGAATCCATTGAAAACCAAGGAGTTGAACTTGGTCTTGTCCTAAGAATCTAACCCCTTGCTTCTCGACCACCTCCAGAGTTAGTAGGATCATCCCAAGACTCTCCTCCTGCTAGTCCTCAACCTATTTTAGATTTCTTTCTTTTTCCTCCTAATCCACTCTTTGAATCAGATTCTTCTGTGTATTGATCGCCTCCACATCCATATAGTCCGTTTGATACTCCCAACATACCTCTGATTCCTTCTCCTATAACTACTCAGGTTCCCAACCAGGGATTTTTTCCAATTATGGCAACATAAGGCGATAACCCACCTGTAGGGTCAACGCCCCAAGGTATTCCAGTGGAAACTTGTGGAACTCACATTCCCAGTATTGTTTTGGAGAATTTAGCATCTACGGATAAACACTAATTTACTAGACAAGTAGTTGTGCCTAGAACAATAGTTTAAAATGTTTTAGACTTTCCCTATAAGCAATAGACAAGAAGAGATGATATGAGGCCTACTTGTAGTTCCGATTTCCTCTCGTCTCCATTGTATTGATTTTGCCACTCCTTCCCGTACTTAATCCGCTTGAAAAGTACCCTGTAAACAAAACAAAAGATGAAAACTGATCAAATCATATGATCCATTGAATATAAATGAAAGGAATCAGAAGCAATTCATACATATAGGCATTATGAAAGAAAACATCATATGGAAAAAGGTTCAAACACTTTATTAGACAGAAGAAGGAATTACAACCATTAGTGTCTGATTCAAAGTCATTCCTCCAGCTTGGATCCCATCCACATCACATCAAAAGCAAGACAAGATTGTGGCATCACATCATTTTCTCCAAAGTCAAGTCTCATAGCAGCATTATCTCATTACAATTCAACATAGTCCATCCAGCCCCTGATCACTTAGATGAGTGGTCAATTTATAGAAAGATGAAGGAGATTTTTTCATTAATGGTGACATTGAATGACCTTCCATACTTAGAATTAGTTCCATGGAGGAAGGGATGAGAGGATAATATGATCCTTAACTTATTCCTCATCCATTTTTGAGCTCATAGGAGTTGATAAGACAGGGAAACTTCTATATGACTCCATAAGAAAGGAATATTCCCAAACCATATGTGAATTTTGCTCATTCTCGCCTAGCGTAGGTGAAAGGAAGCCTAAGTGCTCTACAGAGCACCTTGGCAGTGGATTCAATTGCTCTTCATCGCACCTTCATAAGGGCTTACCTGCACTAGTCCCTCTAGAGGAAATTTCTGGATGTCTTCAAGTCATGAAACTGTCTGGGAAGGAAGCATTTAAAGGGTTGATTTTTTAGGGCATGAAACAACTGATTTTAGGGTTTGATGAGTCCTAAGTCACTAATATGAATGTTGGGATTTGATGTGCCCAAATGGATCTGTAACATTTTCCCCCTAAAGCATGAAGTCAGAAAAATGCCAATGTCAAATGAAATGCTTTACGATGTGATGAGGAGGTATCGAAGTGGAAGGTGACCTGCATCAATTACAATACATATATCATGATATTTGATTTTACATGAATAGCTGGGGGAAGGCATACCCATGCTCGGCTTATAAAATTTCATTACATGTACATAAAAAGTTGTCTACAGATATAGACCCATGATCAGAATGACTATCAATGTAAAGCCATTGTACATATGATTTAGTACTCCCGATATTGTAGCGCGGATGGATGAAACTAGATCCAGGGTCTTCAATATCCTTCAACCATTCGCTCAAGTACAATTCTAACCATGTGAATATGTAATCTGAAGTCGAACATGGGAAGACGCCATCTGATTACTAGCCGATGATGTTAGTTGTTAACAGATGCGAGAGAAATCACCGATAATAATAATGATCCTCAAGGCACTACAGTACATTCTACATGGTGCAAATGGATGATTTGATGTTGAACACCATACTAAGCCTTATGGTCGAAGGCCATTGATGTATGCCTATCGCCGATAGCGAGAAACTTGCCATTGATGCATGCAAGCCTCAAGGTACTGAATGGGTGTTTCTAAGTCAACTTCTTGGATAATGAGTTGATGTCGACAAGAAGCGACTTGTCGCAGGAGCACCTTGATGTATCCCACATCAACAACACGAAATGAGTTTAGTGATTTTAGAGATGGAATTTGACCGATGACACAAGGTTCAGGAATGGCGGTCATGAAAATGAAGGTTTATGGTATTGCAAAAGATGGATTTTGACTGGATGACTTCTCCTGAACATGTTGGCAACACTAAAGTGAATTGGTAGCATTGAACCAAAACAAAGTGTCATGTTCAAGAGCGACCTGCTACCATAAAGTGGTTTTTCCCTTTTTCCATTTTCCCTAGTCATTGCTAACCAGTACCTCTTTATTTTTATCAAGCTTGAGGAGGATAACATATGCTTGTTGTATAATTTCACCCTTCGGGTGAATCCATCGCTATTTGATGTTTCAACGAGTCTAGCAAAGGTGAAACTCAGACTTTTCTAGATGGACAAGTTTATCGCTCTTTGATGTTTTTAACGAGCTTCACAACAAAGATAACTCAGTCCTTTTCATGTTTAGAGAGTTTGAAAAGGGACAAAAAGAAAGCTCCACAAGTTCTTCTTCGTAAGTTAATCTCTCAAGTCCGAAAAAAGTGTAAAATAATGCAAGAGAGATATCGTTTCCAATCCATTAACGAGCTGGAAAGGACAAGCACTCGACAATCTTTTCATGTTTAGAGAGTCTGAAAAAAGCTTAAAGAGGACTCCAAGGGGGTTCCTTTTTCATTTTTAACAAAGCTCAAAAAAGAGATAAAAGTGTGCTTTGTGGTAAAAAGTACAACTTATAATCAAGCATGTTGAATTTTGCAAATCAGTTGTATACCTACTCAAACATCACCAAATGGATTAAAAATATCTGTTTTATAGGCAAAAATAGGCAAATACTAATGTTTAGTCGATTAATTAACATGAAATAAACATAAAATAAATTTTTACCATATAATTTTTACCATTTGGAACTTACCATCCAGTTTTGTGCTTTGAGCTTAGTTTTTACCTCAAACTTCATCGACTGATTGCGAAAGATTTTATGGACCATTTCTCAAGCCGCCCGGACCAGGTTGGAACTAAACCTCTCTTCTTCGTTTTCAATCCATTCTTTTGTCATTTCATGCAAGTTTTAGGGTTTTTTGGGGCCCCTGGGGTTTCATTCTTTTGTCCCTGGGATCAGCGCAGGCTTTCACATCGAAACCTACGCTGAAGAGCACCCAAATAGAAGGCTAGATGCGCTACAGTACAATGTCTCTGTGTCTAGGTTGTACTGAGCACATTTCCCAAGTTGGTTTTAGCTATTTGCTCCAAAATTTGCCCTGTTTTTTGCATGGAATGGATCCTAATTTAGCTTATGATTGTGTTTCAGGCTTTCATTAGATTAGAATGTCAATTACATGGTGAGAAAGAGAGCATGAAGAACAAGACATGGTTTCCCTAAATAACCCGAGTACAGTTGAGGCCCTCAGGAATTGCGGGTTACTCAAATACTTTAAGTTGTCCGGAATGAGGCAATAAATAGAACTATTGCAGTTCCTTGTTCGAGCATGGGATCCATCAGATCATACATTTCACATTAGGGACAAGATGGTCCCTATTACTATTAAGGATATTTACTTTCTTACCGGACTGTCGAGCTGAGGTGCCCCCATCTCACTTTCTGGATTTTCCCGTGGTGGTGAATTGGTGAGAGATTACAGCAGAAAGTTTTGTCGGTCGGGTAAACAGCCTAGCAAGGATGGGAAAATAAACATCTAGGATGTAAGTGATTTTCCTTTAAGAACGATCCTCTTTATGATCACAAAATTGGTTGGCAGTGTGACACTACATCTGGCTAACAGATCTTATATGCAGTATGCATTGGAGTGTCTAAAGCCAAAAGTTTTCAACTAGTGTGAGGTTGTACTTTCACTACTGAAAGAACAACTGACTAAGGTAAAAAGTGGTAAGACGAAGAATTTTTTCTATGGTTCGATCTTAATTGCTTTTTCCTGAAAGAAAATCCCATTGATGCAACCACAACATGTATCACTGATTGTGGCTGGTCCTAGAGATCCACGTATGCAGAGGTGGGTTGACTTGATGGCTTGACATGCTGGTCAGTCAACAGTCATTTTCTCCCCTGCATTTTTCAGTTGGCTTGAGTGACAACATGTCGTTATCCAGAAGAATCCATACTCAGGGATGGATTATCGTGGAGATCTAGATTTGATTCTACTAGTCAGAGCACAATGGGGTGCTATGGGTAAGTTGTTTGACCAAAGTGTTTTTTGATTCAAGTTTCTACATGTTTTTTGATTTTTTTAATGTTTCCAAGACTAAACTAAAATTATTTTTATGCATACAGATGTGGGTACTGTTCGACCTGTGGTAAGCCAACAGGTTGCAGGTGGGCCAACACAGAGAAACATTGGGAGAGAAGTTCTCCAGGACTTGGATTTGGCTAAGACCTTAGCAGAGTTGTCGGATCACATAGAGGGATTAACCCTTGGTATTTTGGATATCCAGATCGAGGCGTTACCTATGAGGCTGTAGCGCCACACTATTGGTGTTCCTAACCATTGGGATAGGCTTTTGCGCATGATAGCACAGGCTATGACCTGTTACCGTGAGCAACACTAGATCTACTTAGGATATTTTGTATGCATTTTTGAGTTTTCGGGCCAGATGACCAAATGTGTCTTGGGCACAAATTTTATAAAAACTTTTAAAACACCTGTCTATTTTACTTTTAGAGTTTTTTATGGTTATATGCAATCCTATTCAACTGATGATGTGAATTGAAAATATTACTTTTACATATGTTGAAAATGTCTATTTAACACGTAATTCGCTAGAGAATCAGTTAATGTGTTAAGATTTCTGGAAATATGTTAATATTGAATGTGTTCAAAACATCTTTCCAAAATATGAACTCTAAGGAACATACGAAAAATTATTGGATTTCAGACATTACAAATGTTTGTTAGTTGTAGTACAACGAGTTGCGAGTCCAGCCTAACGATGATTCGGTGAATGCCAAGTGAAATGGCATCAGAGAGTATTTCAATCAACGCACTATACTCAGCGATATTTTTTGTCGATCGACCGATACAAATCCCTTGAAAACTCACTAACTCGCCACTTGGAGCGAAAATGGCCCATGCTGGAGAAGACAAATTCTCCGTACTATGACTAGTACCATTAGCATAACCAACAAAAGGTTCCAAAGATTCCAGCATCTGCAACAAATGCAAAGTGGATTACTAACCAGATAAAAATCTCTAAAAGACACACACACATGCAATGAAAGCATATATACAGTGAGTTTTACTTCACTAATCAAGCATAGTAACGTTTAAGGTACAACCCATTTTGGGCTGCAACAATGGAATCCCATCATAATCTACTAACTCGTAGGCTCCTTTCACCAGAACACGCTTGACAACATAAGGACCCATCCACATTGGTTCGAATTTCCTTGCTCCAAGTTTATCAACTTCATGATCGTAAAGCAAGACCAAGTCTCCTTCTGAGAAGATACAAGGCTTTACATTTCTATCATATTGCGCCTTCATATGTTTCTTATGCACTTCGTTAGCCAATGTGGCATCACGAGGGGTTTCATCCAGATGGATTAATTCCAAGAAACTTGCTTCTTCTTTAGAAGTGTCAGGTAACAGGTCAATCGTGAGTTTGAGCGATGAAATTTCACATTGTATTGGTAAGATTGCTTCCAAACCATACACCAACTGAAAGGGTGTAAATCCAGTTTCATTTCTCACCAAGGTTCGATATGCCCACAAGGTAGAGTACAGGATTAAGTGCCAGTTTCTTTTATGAACCCCTATCATTCTTTGCAACATCCTCTTCAGGACCTTATTGATGGCCTCAACTTGTCCATTTGCTTGTGGGTAATACGGGGTAGAACTATCATGTGAAAGTCCTAACTTAGCAGTTAATTCAACCATCATATGATTGTGAAAATGTGACCCATGATCTGTAACTATGGCTTGTGGTACACCAAACTGGGCAACCACATGGTTAAAAAAGAAAAGAGCAGCTGTTTCGCCACTGTTTTTCAATGTTGGCATCGCCTCGGCCCATTTGGTAAAATAGTGAATGGCGACTATAATATACCCATGCCCCCCGACCAAGGTGAGATTACATGTCATAAAGTCAATTCCCCATTTGGCGAATGGGCCAACAACAATGACTGGATGCAATGGCGTAGGTGGTAATCTGGTTTTTCGGTCATATATCTGGCATGCATGATAGCTTCTGACAACAATAATGCAATCTTTAAATATAGTTGGCTAGAAGTAACCGACACGAAGAATTATTTGTGTGGTTGCATATCCAGATAAGTTTCCACCACAGGCACCTGAATCGCAATGATTCAATGCTTTCTTGGCCTCCTCATGTGTGAGACACCTCCGTAAAACCATATCAATACCATGACGATAAATTGTGTCGCCAATGATCAGATAAGCTTTGGATTGGTAACGAATACGTCATTGTTGTGAGCGAGAGGTATCTTGCCAGAAAGTTTGGGTTTGGAGATAAATTAGTATATCTCCATACCAGGTGTGAGATGAAGAAATTAGAAACAGAGGCTCATCCAAAATTGATGGTTCGGATGTTGATTCGATGGAGGTCGAGGTAAGATCACATAGTAACTCAGCGGATACTAGATATTTCTTTGATTTAGACTTGATGAATTCTAAATCAAATTCCTGTTAAATAACTATCCATTCTAAATATTTTCTCCCCAGTGATTGACATGACAGAATGTATGTCATAGGGTTGCAATCTGAAATGACAGTTGTTTTCCGTAAGAGGATATAATGGCGAAATCTTTGAATAGCTTGCATAGCTGCCAAAGCTAGTTTTTCGACATAAGAGTACTTACTTTCTTTATCGTTGAGATTACAACTCAAGTAATAAATAGGATGTTCAATCCCATTTTCTTCCTGGACTAAAACCATGGAAATGGTTGTATCTGCAGCGACGAGATACAGGTAATAGTCATTTTGGTAATTTGGATAATACATTAATGAAGCTCTAATCATGGTATCTTTAAGAGCGTCAAAGGAAGCTTGAGCAACTTGATCCCAATGAAAGGGTATCTCCTTTTTCAAAAGACGTGTAAAACCTTGAGCCATTCCAGCATAATTAGGAATGAAACTCCTCAAAAATTTGGTTTTCCCTTGGAGTCTATGTAACTGTAAAAGATTTGAATGTGGAGGCAAATCTAGAATTTCCTGAACCTTTAATGGATCCAGTCGAATCCCCTCTCGAGACATACAAATCCAAGCAAGCAACTAGGACCAACACAAAACACAAATTTGTGTGGATTGAGTCGAATCTTGTAGTGTTGGCACTGTAAAAATATTGCTATCAAATGTTGCCAATGATCAATCCGCTTTCGTGAATGAGTAGGTAAATCGTCAAGGTAAGGTTGAACAATGTGCTTGATGTCATGGAAGGCATAATTCATTTCCATCAGAAATGTGGCCCCAACATTCTTCAAACCGAATGGGAGTTTCCTATAGGTGAATGTGCCCCATGGACAAATAAAAGTTGTTTTTGATTGGTCCTGTGGGCATATATTGATTTGATTGTAGCCGGAAAATCCATCCATAAATGAAAATATTTCGCATCCGACACATTCATCAATCATTTGGTCAATAAAAGGAGTAGGATAATTGCTTTTTGGACATGCCTGATTTACATCCCTATAATCGAGACACACTCGTATTGTTCCTTGTTTCATGACAGGAACAATGTTGGAAACCTAGTCAGTAAGAGGAACAGGGTAAATGAAACCAGCCCACAAAATCTTTTCAACTTCTGCTTTAATTGCAGTGGCTTTCTTTGGATGAATAGGTCGAAGCTGCTGTTGAATTGGCTTGACATCAGGGTACTTTTTGATTTCATGTTCAACAATACTAGAGTCAATGCCTGACATCTCCTCGTAAGACCATGCAAAAATATCTCTAAATTCAAGAAAAAGAGCACTGTAATTATCAAGTTCCAATGGAGAACAAGATTTACCGACACGAATGTTATCTACAATATTAGGCTGGTCGAAATATTAATAGAAATCGTTTCTTCAATATTTGACAGATTTCGCTCAGATTTGATTATGTCTATGAAAACTGAAGTCGATAGGAAATCAACGACTGATGGGTGGTTTATTTTTTATTTGAATAATATTTGATGTCATCTGGAATATGGGAACAACGATGATAATCTTCCCATGGTTCCTCTCCTATCATCATTGATTGGATGATTCCTCCATCCGTAGAATGTATACGTGAAAAAGGATTTGAGGAGGTACAATATTCTAATGACCTATATACCCATACAATTGTTGAGTGCGGATTTGGGTTTTCCGCACAAGCCCGAAAGATTGATGCTATGATGATTCAATGGGGCTTAATGGCATCCACTCAATATGACTGCCAACTTCAATTTTGTTGGTAATCCTCCTTAAATCAAATGAGGTGGATAAAATCATGTTTCAAGTCTCTACTCTTGCCATTTCCGCTAAATTATATGGTGATGGTAGGGTAAAAGTACCCATTAGGGAAGGATCTTTAAAGATACCTACTCCAACACTTTGAAGTGATAGCGGGGGTCCGTGTACCAACAGAATGCTTACTGTAGCATGTGAACTATTGGCAAAGAAGGCTAACTGATCAATGACTGTGATTCCACCCTTAAAAGGGAATGCAATAGTATGAAAGTACGTGGAAACCACAACAACCATAGCATATACCCAAGGCCTTCCCAGTAAAATGTTGTAATCGAGGGGTCCGTCAACTACCTCAACTTCAACAATAATTGTTTTGCCTCCTAGTTTGATTTGTAGGTTACTCAAAATCACCAGTGGAGTCACCAATTTGTTGGAGTATATGTTCTTCCATAAAAGCTTTCAACGTGGTTGGTGATGGTGATAATGACGGTGAACCAAGTGTTTTCTAGCAGCTCATGGACATAATGCAAGTAGATGCCCCCTCATCAATATTAGTTCGGTGAACATTCTTATTAAGAGCTTTTACTTGAATTAGGAAAGCTAACTGTGCTGGTAACTGTGGTGTATATCCTGCATGGTTAAAAACCACAAGATTTGAATCCGTAGGATCTATTCCACCTATTGCTGACAGTAAAGCCTACTTCTGAGAGGGACAATTTTGCAACACCTCAAGTGTCGACATAGCAGAAGGTGAAAACCGATCAAAGCATATGATCCATTGAATATAAAGGAAAGGAATCAGAAGCAATTCATACATATAAGAATTATGAAAGAACACATCATATGGAAAAAGGTTCAAACACTTTATTAGATAGAAGAAGGAATTACAACCATCAGTGTCTGATTCAAAGTCATTCCTCCAGCTTGGATCGCATCCACATCACATCAAAAGCAAGACAATCTTGTGGCATCACATCATTTGCTCCAAAGTCAAGTCTCATAGCAGCATTATCTCCTTACAATTGAACATAATCCAGCTAGGCCCTAATCACTTAGATGAGTGGTCAATTTATAGGAAAATGAAGGAGGTTTTGTCATTAATGGTGACAATGAATTGCCTTCCATACTTAGAATTAGTTCCATGGAGGAAGGGATGAGAGGATAGGATGATCCTTAACTCATTCCTCATCCATTTTCGAGCTCATAGGAGTTGATAAGACAGGGAAACTTCTAGATGAATCCACAAGATAAGAATATTCCCAAACCCTATGTGAATTTCTCTCATTCTCGCCAAGTGTAGGTGAAAAGAAGCCTAAGTGCTCTACAGAGCACCCTGGCAATGGATTCAATTGCTCTGCAGCACACCTCTATAAGGGCTTATCTATGCTGGTTCGTCTAGAGGCAATTTTTGGATGTCTTCAAGTCATGAAACTGTCTAGGAAGGAAGCATTCAAAGGGTTAACTTGTTTAGGGCATGAAACAACTGATTTTAGGGTTTAATGAGTCCTAAGTCATTGATCTGAATGTTGGGATTTGATGTGCTCAAATGGATCTGTAACAAGTATGGAGATTGATCCTTTGTCACTTCTTCCTCCTGAGGGATTTCCTTATGTTTTCGCTCCCTACATGACGACGGGGCCAAGAAAACCTCCTACTTATAGAACACCCTTGATTCCACTGAGTTATAACTCTCATGATGATGCTTTTTTATATCATTCTGGTACATCTTCACTGTTTCACAATCTTATTTGGTCCACTGGTGTCACGCCCACTACTAGCTCATTTCTCCCAAACATGTCGGTAACTGCACAAAACCCTACCCAACCTACAATGTTGATAAGTGAAACACATATTCCTCTTAATATTTCTTCTCCTCCTATTGTAACCACGATAACTGAAGTCCCTAATGTGAGTGAACAACCTACAAGTTCATATGTTCCAATGTCTGGGAGGAAACTTCATCCACCCTACACACCTCGTGCTTTTAGTGGAAACTATCCAACCCATTCGCGTTGTTTCTAACTCAGGTGGAATGTTGATTCCATTTGTAACGGGTAACGTCATAACAACCCCTTTACACAGTCATCAAGTCCCTTTGACTAAACCTTCCCACCAGCAACCTTATACTCCTATAGGCTCTCAACATCTCCAAACTCCTTATCAGCAGGCAGGTCCTCTATCATAGTATGGTCCTCAAATGCAATATACTTATGGGACTGATAATCCTCCTCTGCGGACACAAATTCCTATTCAACCGCAGCAAGGACCCTACCCGTAGCCATAGCCGTAGGTTTGTTACCCAACTGTAGGTGTCTTAACCACAGTCACAGCCACAGGTTTTCTACCAATCCCAATAGGGACCTTACAAGAAACTATGACAACAAGTTCCTATTCAACCCCATCAGGTACCTTACTCACAGCCACAAAAATAGATTCCCTACCAATTCCAACAGGTATCTTACCAACAATCGTTACCACAGTCATATCAAATGCAACAGGGACCATACCAACAATAGTATGGCCAATTTCTTCACAAACTCCATACGTCCAATATGGTCACCAAATTTAGTATGGTCAACCTCCATATGGTGAACCTCTTTATGGATAAAATCCACCACATTGGGGATAGACCCAAACTCAGCAAGGTTGGAATACTCAGTTTGGTACATACCATAGACCCTATACTTCATACAACCCACAACTGCCATTTTTGGCAACGTTGGAATTTCTAGATGTGTCAAGGCTTATGAATGACCCAATAATTCACTCACCGTATTGGCCTCTGGTACCAACCAAAATACCTAGTGATTTCCCCAAATTCAAAGGTAAATTTGAAGAAGACCCGCAAGCACATGTTATGACTTATCCCCTTTGGTGCTCCTCTAACTCTTGGGTTGATGATTCTATCCATTTATGTCTTTTCCAACGCACTTTAATGGGTGCTTCCATGAAATGGTATATTGAGCTCTTTAGTGGTGCTTTCCAAGACTTAAATACTTTGGTTATGGCTTTGCTCACCCATTTTCAATTGCCTGTTCGGTATGAGACTCGAACCCATCTCTTAACATCTTTGAAACAGATGACTTCTACTCACATCTCTAATCATATCCATGAATGGAGGTGTAGGCATCGTCTCATCAAATTCAATATCCCGGATATGATTTTGACTGAATGGTTCACTAAATAATTCATCTCTCCTATTGCTAAAGGCATAGCCATGGGTGGTTGTGTGACTAAGGAACAAGCCATCACCCATGCCCATTATTTGGATTTAGTTTATGCACAATCTTGCACATTAGATGAACTCTTACCTGGTTCCTAGTGACCTTTGACTTTCCTTGCATCTTCCAAACCTGCAGATTTGCCACCTATTAATGACATCATTGGATATGTGGCTCAATGGTCTAGTATTACTCCAGCTTCTCCTTCGAAACCTAAATCTACTCTGACCACTACAACTTCCCATATTGTTGATAATCCTAAGAATCTTGGTAAAGCCTCAGAGGTAAATGTTGTCCAGTCTACCACAATAGATGAATCCTCGAAAGGTAAGAATAAGGGTAAAGGAAAAGCTAACCAAGATACCCCTAAACAAGATTCCCAAAAACCATCAACTGATAACACACCCAAACAAAAGAAAAATATCCTTGCCTTATTTGTGATGAAGATCATTATACTAAGGATTTCCCCCGACGTGCTAAAGTAAGTCGACTTATGAAAGGAACTACACGGATTCCAGTTGTACCGAAGGAACCTTTACCATATTAGCAGATGCAATTGGTATACCAACCCCACACTCAAACCTATGGAAGCTCTCAAACTTTCATGAGTGGCTCAGAGCATATTTTCATAGCCATGAGATCAAAAGATTATCCGCCACCTAAGAAACTTGTGGTGGAGAAATATACCATTGATGTACCCTCTTCCTCCACTTTACCCTATTTTGGTCCTCTCCATATTGAAAAACCTAGCACTTATTCCATAATCCAACCACCCCCTAAATGTGTTCTTCGGATATCATCCTATAATTCGAATGTGCAAGCTGCCCAACACTACAATATTGTAGAAGACTTGGCTCAAGCACCCTCAGTTATTTCAGCCTTGGATGTCATTCAGACGTGTCTCACAATGGAAGGACTTGTTATCTGCTATTGGAGGAATTGATCCCACAGATTCTAGATTGATTACCTTTTATCTTGAAAACCATGTTCCTCACCTGCCACCTCAACTTTCTTTTCTCGTACAAGTTGGTTTTATGGGAAATAATATCCACCAAATTGTTGTTGATGAAGGAGCCTCCACATGAATCATGTCCATATCATGTTGGAAGGCCATTGGTTCCACTCCTGTCAACTAGTCTTTGAACACTTTAGAAGCTTTCGATGGTCGAGGTTTCCACCCATATGGTATTCTCAAATCCTTACACATTTAGTTGGAGGGAAAGAAGGTCAATTTAGAAGTCGAGGTTGTTGACGCTAATCTCAATTACAACCTTTTACTTGTTCAGAGTTGGACTCATGTAATGTTTTGTGTGGTCTCATCTCTTTTCCATGTACTTCATTTTCCCCACCAAGGGAAAATTGTCAATGTTAATCAATTTCCTTTATTTTCTTCTGATTCTTCAATAGATAATGTGCCTTATGTTGGGAAAACCAACATTCCTTACGAAAGTGTCGAAGTAGGTATTTTCAAGGACCTTGCCTTAATGGGAACTTTTTCCCTTCCTCCTCCCTCCAATATTGCCTCAATTAACATGATCTCATCTAATTATGACCCATGGATCATCCCTAATCTTCACCAAATCGACAATTTTAGCGACGCCATGTCGCTTAGCCCTGTTGAGAAAGCTTATGAAACTATCCTTTTGGCTTCCACGGGTGCATCTAAAACTCATGATCAATTGATATTTTCGCTAGGTTCGTATCTACAAACTCCTTGGCTTGGTTCTTTTGATTCTGAAGATCCTTTGAATGAGATGTTCATTATTGATGAAAGCATTGCTGAAGTCATGTCTCTTGAGGAAAACCCTTGGAATGATCTTCATCATCGTTCCTCTTTTCTTCCTAGCCCTGGATCAAGTCCTACTTGTCTAGGTACTTTACCTTCCCATGAAACGACTACTCTATTTCCAACACCTATATTGGTTCACAAGGTGTTGTTTAAAGGAAATTTATGGAACATTTCAGAAACCATGCCCATTGACATCTACGTTAAACCTGGGATTGTCGAAAACATTCACATACAAGCTTCTTGTACTCCTTATGAGCTTAAGATTTATACAACCCTATTAAAATAATTTCGTGATGTCTTCGCTTTGTCTTACAAAGAGATTCATAGCATCGATCCCAATATTGTGGTACATGATATCCCCACCTATCCGAATGTTAAACTTACGTGAAAACGTCTTCATCTGGTGCACCCAAGGAAGGGAGCTTCCATTAGGGGTGAAGTTGAAAATATTCTCAAAGTTGGCTTTATTTATCCTATCCCATTGATAGATTGGGTTTCCAACATCGTTTCGGTAACTAAGAAACATGGAACCATATGAGTTTGTGTTTACTATCGAGATATAATTCGATCCTGTCCTAAGGATAATTACCCTACCCCCTTTATTGACCATATTATCGATGAATGTGTCGGGAGTGAAATTTTCTCCTTCATGGATGAATTCTCTGGATATAATCAAATTAATATCCTTCCTATCGATAAAGACAAGACTGCCTTTATCTGTCCTTGGGGGACTTTTGCCTACAAAAAGCTTCCTTTTGGCCTGAAAAGCACTGGTACAACCTTCCAATGGGCTATGTCTTATTATTTCCATGATATTTATACATATCTCGACGATTTACCTGTGCATTCACTTAAATGTCAAGACCATCCAGCTCACCTTTGGGCAATTTTTCTTCGCTATCGACACTACAATATTTGATTGAATCCTCATAAATGTGTCTTTTGCATTGAATCTGGTCATCTCTTAGGCTTTGTAGTTTCCAAATAAGGCATCCACATTGATCCTCTCAAGGTGGAGGCCATTATCGATTTTCCACCTCCATCTTCATTACGTCAACTTTAGAGTTTGTAGGGAAAGGCAAACTTTCTTTGTCTTTTTGTCCCAAATTTTGCCTACCTTGCCAAGGGTTTTACTCGCCTTATGAAGAAAGGAGTCACATTCATTTGGGATGACATTTCTCAAATGTCCTCTTATGATTTAAAAGCCGCCCTCATTAGCGAACCTTTGTTGCATCCTCTTAATTACCATCACGATTATCTCCTGTCCTTGGTTTCCGCTGACAATACCATTGGTATGGTGTTGGTTTAGGATGATGATGATGGACATGAGCATGTTATATACTAAATGAGTTGTAACCTTTTTGATGTTGAGAATTGATATGCTCATGTAGAAAAGTTGGCATTCATAGTTTTTCATGTTGTCCAACGTTTTTGTCATTATATTCTCTTATGAAAAATTGTAGTGATATCTGATTGCAAGTCCATGAACTATATTATGTCTCGTCAGTTTCTTGGGGGAAAATTCTCCAAATGGATTGTCATCCTGTAGGAGTTTGAATTAGATTTCACTAAATCTAAGTCAAAGAAATCACTTGTTTTTTTCGAATTAATTTGTGACCTTCCCTCTGCAAACACGACTGCTATATTTGATGAGTTGATTCCTAATGAATCTCTCTTCCTTATTAGCACCCACAATCCATGATATGGAGATATCATCATATATATCAAAACTCACACCTTTCGATCAGAGTTATCTCTCTCTGAGTGGCACCAATTCCAGTACTAGTCCCAACCCTATCACATTATTAGGGATACCTTGTACTGCCTTGGTGTGGATTAAGTCCTTCGACGGTGTCTGACACATGAGGAAGCTGAGAAACATTTGAGTGGCTGCCAATCTAGAGCCTGTGGTAGTCATATGTTAGGATATGCTATAGTTCAAAAGATCCTTCATGCTAGTTATTTTTGGCCCTCTATCTTCAAAGATTGCATCTTTGCAATCCAAAAATGTCAGGCATGCCAAATTTACAACCAGAAATAGCGAACGCCACCTGCTCCTTTACACCCAGTTATCACTATTGGCCCATTTTCTAAATGGAGCATTGATTTTATGACTTGTAACCCTCACTCAACTAGGGGACATGGATACATCATCGTAACTGTAGATTATTTCACAAAATGAGCCGAGGCGATGCTTAGCTACAATGCTAATGGTGAAACTACAGATTTGTTTTTATTCAACCATGTCATAGCTTGGTTCAGTGTACCACAAGCCATAGGCACCGAAAATGGCTCCCATTTCCAAAATCACATGATGACAAAACTCATTGCTCAGTTGGGGTTACGTCACGATAGCTCAACTTCGTATTATCCATAGGCCAATGGCCAAGATGAAGTTGTTAACAAAGTTTTGGTCACAATGCTTCAAAAAACCATTGGGATGCAAACAAGGAACTGGCGTCTCATGTTTTTTTGGAATTATCGGCATATTGAACCACTGCGAAAATGGTGACCAAACCCACACCTTTTCAATTGGTTTATGGTCTAGAAGCCACCCTACCTATCGAATGCGAAATCCCATCTTTAAAACTAGTTGTCGAATTACTCCTTGGTACTTCACCTAAGGAAGAATGGTTATTTTATTTAGAAAGTTTTGATGAGACTCGTCGAATTTCCACATTGGTAACTGAGTCTCAGAAAAGGAAATTTAAAATTCAGTATGACAAAACTGTGACCCCTCGTGCATATGCAAAAGGTGACTTAGTCCTGTTATATGATCAAGATAATGACAAATTAGGGGTCAGGAAATTCGAACCTATGTGGCATTGACCCTATATCGTTAAACGTGTATTACAAAAGGTTACATACAAGTTAGTTACTATGATGGAAATTAGTTTTTTGAGCCCCATAATGGGCTCTATCTCAACAAATATTATGCCTAGATTTTGCATAGATACCTTGTACATTAGTGTATGTTTCATTAGTGTGTAGCTTTTGTTGTGAATGTTTGCATTTTTGCGAACATGTTTTCCCTTCTTACCACGTTTTCCACTTGGATTGCAGATGTCAACAAACCTTCTTCCTCATATCAGTTTCACTGATGGAACTTACCATAGTACACAAAATCTCTCTTCCACTATGTGGGCACTCTATGCTCCCAATGGTGAGTTAGTGAGTTTACAAGGCATATGTGTAGGTCATACAACTAACAATATTCCTGAATATAGTGCAGCTGTCAAACTATTGTCGGAATCTATTGATCTTGGTATTAGGGTGTTAGCTGTCAAACTTGTCTAACAACTCATGGTATTATACTTAAATGGACATTATTTCTTCAGAAACCATAGTATTTTCAGGATGTACTTAGGTGCTCGTCTCTTGGAAACAAATTTTGATTACATTACCTATTAACATATTCCAAGACATCTCAATACATTAACAAACACATTGGAAAATCATGTTTTAGATAGACATTTGCTTTCCTTTCTTTGCTTTCCTTTGCAATTCTGCAACTTCCATTTCAGCAAAAGTAGATTAGTCATTTCCTTTCTTACAGTTCTGCATTTCCTTGCTTTCCTTTCCAATTCTGCAATTTCCATTCAGTAAGTTCATTTCAACTAGTTGCAATTTTTTTTGTTCAATCACAATTTCATTTTCTGCAGGTACTATCAGTGTGGAAATAAAGAAAAAAACCACTCAAAAATATTTCCTTTCATGCCTCGTAGGGATAGAGATAACTCAGGAAAACTTTTTCCCAACACCCCACTGCTTCACACAACCAACCTTCTCTCTTCTTCGGTGGCTGCGATCAAGAACCCTTAGGTGAATAGCCAGACATATTTGGAGAACCTATAGGGGAAGAAGAAGAAGAAAACATTCCTTTGGAGCCGATCGCTGAAAACATAAATGCTAGGGGGAATGGAGAGAGAATAGAGGGTACCTTTCCCATTCGGGAGATCAATGGGGACACCAAAATGAAGAATATAAGCCGTTCTGCCCTACCTCATTTCCATGGTCTGACTACAGAAGATCCTGACACCTTCTTGTTCGAGTTTGTTATCATCTATCGAACTTATGACTATGCAGAAGATGAGAAAAAGTTGAAACTATTCCCTTTTACTCTCAACAATGCAGCACTGCACTAGTTCATGGGATCACCTGGAAATAGCATTATAACTTGGGCTCAGATGCAGCAAGCCTTTAACAAGAAGTATCGAGACTATTGTAGGACAAAAGATACTAAAGAAGAAATATTCTGAATGACCATGGGAAGTGATGAGTCCCTGGAAGACTACGAAGAGAGGTTCTAGCTTAATTACAAAAGGGTTGGATGTACACTTGACCCTGAGTCTCTAAATTTGGTCCTACGCAGGGGAATTCGGGAAGATCTTTTAGACACCCTCCATCTACTGGTAGCAGGAGACATCTACCAACTATCCTATGAGGACATAAAGACTATTTTTAGAAACCATTCTCGAGCAGCCAGAAAGAAAGGTAGGGGGAGTCAACCCATAGCCAGTACCTCTTCCTCCAACTCATCCATTAAAGGAGAAATTGGAAACATTATGGAAGACTTCAAGAGTGAGATGTTGCAGACTCTTGCCATGCAAATGGATACCTTACATATCAAAATAAAATAAGAGCAAGCAGAGAGGGCTTTGGCCATTTTTTTTCCTAGATGCACCAGGAGGCATCCTAGGAATGAATGCCCATTGAACTCTATAGAGGTGTGTTCATTCTGTGAAGAAAATCATTCTACAGATAAGTGCCCTTCCTTGCTCGGACTAAAAGCTGTATATCAAGGGGCTGCGGGAGTCACTGAATAGCTTTATTACATAAACCAAAGGAGGCCGCATGGACCTAGACCATAACAGCAAGGGATGCAAGGGACATCTTAGGCATACTACAAGCCCAACCAAGTCACATCCATAGCTTCTTGGGGCCCTCCTGCTCATCCTTCTGGGTCCACACCTCTTCCTTGCTCCTTCACGTCTCAATATCATGCCCAACCAACCACCCATTAATTTCAAAACTATGCTCAGCCACAACCTCAGTGGAATGCATATCATTAGGGGTGGATGCCCTAATACAACCCTCTTCCTACTCTTTTGCCTCCACCACCTGCCCAACCACAACCGTTACCTTCTACTCCCCCAAAGCAACCCCAAATGCCTACCTAGCCAAATTCGAACCCAAACAACAGACAGGATCAACAAGTGTATAGTGAGGAACCATTATGCCCAACTTATGCTATGGAGATTCAAGAAATTAACTTGAGATTTGGGAAAGTCCTCCCAGATATCCAGCCTCCACCAGGGAGGTTAAGGAAGATAAAGAGGAAAGCGAACCTGAAACAAATACCCTTTTCTGAGAGACTATCCATGACAATCTAGCCTACCCCAGAAGAGATTTAACTCCTAGGAGAATATGTGTAAATATACCACTTCTCCAAGCCATAAAAGATGTACCTATCTACAATAGGTTAATCAAAGAGAAGTGTTTTAGGCATCCAGGAAGGCACAAGAGAGATGCCCCAACCGTAAATGTCATAGGACAACTGTCCAACTTGATGTTGGGGAAGATAATATGTCCAAAATATCTAGATCCTGGGAGCCCAGTAGTTGATGTCCACATCAATGGCACAATGGTCCCACATACCTTGATTGATCTGGGAGCTGCCAGTAATGTGATGACGAAGGACACAATGCTCAAACTTAACCTCCAGGGCTCCTTGAGGAAGACCACTACAGTGTTGCAGCTAGCAGACCGCTCCACCGTGACCCTTGAAGGGATTGTGGAAGATGTGATGGTCTCCGTTCATTCTTGGGAGTACCCTGCCGATTTCCTAGTTTTCCAGCCAAAGGCAAAGCTCACTGGGTGTCCTCTCATTCTGGGAAGACCCTAGTTGGCTACAGTCGATGCCTACATCAGCTGTCGAGCTGGGAACATCACCATCAAGAAGGGGCATCTGTCCAAGCAGTTAACCTTATATCCTTCTGCCCAACCCTTGCTAGAACATGATCTACCTCTCTGGTTGGAGGAGGACGATGAGGATGCAGTTTATTCTGCACAGCTTTATGCATTAGAAATCACCATGGGGGGGAAATAGCAAGATGAGGATGTTATGATTGAAAATTTGATTCAGAATCCACCTCCGAGTGTATCACCATTAGAGGACATAGTAATATAAACTCAAAAAAATCCCTCAACTGATCTCTGTGCAGCCGAATCCACTTCTCTCCGTGTTAAGAATATAGAGTTCGACCTAGAAAGAACATTGAAAATCAATCCATCCTTATCCACTTCCCAGGAGAAGGAACTGTGCAGCCTCCTAAGAAACATCTAGATGCCTTAGCCTGGAGTTATAAGGAGATGAAGGGAGTGAACCCTTTAGTATGTACTCATCATATATACATCAAGGAAGATTGCAAATCAGTCAGGCAACCTCAAAGGAGGATGAACCCAACACTTAAAGATATTGTTAAGGAAGAACTGCAGAAATTGCTTGATGCGGGTTTCATCTATCCATTTCTGACAGTGAATGGGTCTCTCCTTTGGTGCTAGTGCCAAAGAAAAATGGTAAGTGGAGAATCTGTGTTGACTATCGGGAATTGAACAAAGCCACTAAAAAGGACCACTTTCCTTTACCTTTCATAGATCAAGTGTTAGACGGTCTGGCGGGGAAATAGTTTTTCTCTTTCCTAGATGGGTTTAGCGGGTACAATCAGATTCAAATCATCCCGGAAGACCAAGATAAGACCACTTTCACTTGTCCTTGAGGTACCTTTGCATACCGGGTCCTTCCTTTTGGTTTGTGCAATGCCCGAGCCACTTTCCAAAGAGCGGTATTGAGTATATTTTCTGAACTAGTTCATGATGTAGTAGAAATATCCATGGATGATTTTAATCCCTATGGATCTGACTTTTAGGAAGCTTTATCTAACCTAGGAAAAGTTCTGGATAAGTGTATTGAGATGAACCTGTCCCTCAGTCCGGAAAAATGTGAATTCTTTATGACTGAAGGGACCGTGCTAGGTCATGCAATATCTCAGAAAAGAATGTAGGTGGACCCCAACAAAATTGCCATCATTCAAAGGGTTCCACCTCCTACAAAGGTGAGAGATGTCAGAAGTTTCATAGGCTTAGCTGGATATTACAGAAGATTCATTAAAGACTTCAGCAAGATAGCCTCTCCTTTGTTTAGCCTCATAGGTAAAGATGTTGAGTTCATATGGTCCGAAAACTGTCAAGAAGCCCTAGATACCTTGAAGAGCAAGCTCGTGACTGCCCCAATTCTGAGAGGCCCAAACTGAGCCCTACCCTTTCACATTTACACAGATGCCTCAAACAAAGTAATAGGAGCAGCTGTCTAGTCAATTTAGTGTCTTAAATTTCTCTACATAAATTATCAATCCAGGTATCGTAAATTGATGAAGTGTGGTGCACTATATGTGCTTAGTTAACCTTTCTCTTACTTCATTGTTTTATAGTTTATGCTGTTTTTGGGGGTTTTGTTTCTCATGCTTAAGGAAATTAATCTAAGAAAGAAAAGTTATGCTTCTAAATGAAATCTCTAAATGTTAATGGACAACTAAATCTCTTTTAATGTTAAAATCTAATTTCTAAAAAAGGGAGAAAAGGAAATGAACATTAGATAAAAACAAATCAAAACTTTGAATAGTTAGATTAATCTAAGCCAGCAAAATGTCTATAAAATGAAAGCAAAAATGATAACAGCTAAATGAAGTGTTTTATCACTTTTCTATACAATTTTGGGAGAACTACCTCCTTGTGATAGCATTTTGAGGGACTCCACACTTCATTTTTCTAAAACTGAAAATGAAATTTAAATGAAAGACTAAGACTGAAAATGAAATTGCAACTAATCTACTATAACAACTAAATGAAGTGTTTTATCACTCCGCTATACAATTTTGGGAGATCTACCTCCTTGTGAAAGAATTTGGAGGGATTCAATACTTCATTGTTCTAAAACTGAAAATGAAATTGCAACAAAATTAAATACAAAACGTGTAAAGAAAAACTAATAGACTGTGTGCTCTAATCCTCTAAGCACCAATTGGAAAATACTTTCTTGGACTATTTTGCAAGCATAGATTACACAGTTAGATAAATCTAAAATCAACCGATTGAACACACTTGCATGAATTAAACTTGCATGATTGGGAAATCTAAACTATTAAACTTGAAAACAATCACAAAAATAAAATGACATACTTGAATGAAATAAAAGCAAAATTGCAAAATAAAATCTACTCTATCTTACATTCTAATATGCTCCATGACATCTTCTACTTCACATCTCCTTCCATGTTGGGAACTTCAAAGATTTATTCAAATTCTTCAAAATTACAAAGTACAACAACTTGAGCTAAAAAAGTTTTTACAAAGCTTCTAAATAAAGGAGAGAGATCTCATATTTATACAAAAAGATGAGAAGTCATCTCATTAATGAGTCCATGAATCTCTCCCTATACCTCTAGAGTTATAATCAAAATAGGAAATGATAAGACACATGTCTTCTTAGAGTTTCAATACAAATAGGAAATATGACACATATCCTCATGATCCCATGATCCTCTCCACTCAAATTCGAATTTGGCCTTAGGATGCCACATAAAGGTCTTCTAGAAGCTTCCTTTTGACCTACACATGTC